>QEPC01012300.1:344335-359125 GCA_003113815.1 Sphenodon punctatus
CCAGTGCCTGTCAGTCTCTTGGCCATGGGAACTGAGGGAGAGGCGGGGCCTCTGCCACTCATTCCCCCTGGCCGCGAGTGTGCCAGCAGTGCAGGGGGAGGGTGCGGAGTGTGGGAGGTGTGAGGCATCTGCTTCTCCCTCACGCCTGCTGCTCCCCCACCCCCCGCCCGACCTAGGTTTTTAAGATTTTAAATAAACAACAAAAAGACCAACCAAACCCGTGGGGCCCTCCCAAGCACGGGGCCCTGGGTGGCCACCCCTAAACGCCCCGCGGTAAGGCCGGCCCTGCACACCAAACATGTAGTCTCCACTCACAGTGGGGTCCCAAAGTATGTGAAGCCCGCCATGTGGGCGAATGCAGGCTAATGTGTCCCATCCATTAGGTTGCATGCAGTGCTTCTGCACTTACAGGTCCATCAGTACCATACTGTGGCTGGGTGTCCCGTCCTGTAGAGGGTGCTGGCAGGCTTAGGGGAATCAGCTCTGAGCCCGCCCTCCCCCCCCACCCCCAAAAAAAACTTCCTGACTTCTCCAACACAGTCCAGAGGGGTCTAAAATAATCTGACCTCCAACTGCCCCTCACATCCACCTCTAAGGTGCTTTCAGAGCCCTTTCATATCAGCAAATCCTGGGTTTTGTTTGCCAAGTCCAAATAAGCCCTTCCAAGGTTACACCACAGAATGATCTCACCTGGGTTCCCAAGGAATGATGACTCTTCTACAGCATCCTCGGGATTCTGTTATATCTTTCCTCTCAGCCTGGGCTCTCTGTCTTCAGCCCAGCAGTATGCTGTACTTTCCAGGTCTAGCAGAGTCCACTCTCTGTTGTTTCACTCTTTAAGTCTCCTCTACATATCTGCCTTTATATCCTAGCAGAGGTTTTCATAGCAGTGCTTATTAAGACACTAGCTGTGAGTGGCTGGTTTCCCTATCACACGTAGAGTCGCGAGTGAAGAGCCTAGAGCATTCAGAGGAGCGACCACTTCTGGCTCCTCTCTCCATTCTTGCTCTCACTGGTACACATGTAACATTCACCTTAAGAGACCAATGCACCATTTTCAAACATGCGTTCTTCCAGCCAGTCTTGGATGTCAGTATGTGCCGGACGCTGTTACCATCGTCAGGGCCATGGTTAATACCGACAGCCAGGCAACAACCAGCACCACTACAACCACTGTTCAGCAGGAGCCACTTGCTGCCTACAGATCCACCTGCCAACACTGCTTTACCTGGACTGGGGAAGAGACAAAGGTCTTCACTGCTCTATGCAGGGAGTGGAAAGCTGAAATTGTGCCAACTGTTGGCCTTCCTTCTGAACAGCCTAGAACTGTGTCAGGTCAGGAGAATTTGATAATTGGGACCAGAGCCAGTATCGGTACCCAGACATGGCAGACATATAGTTAGATGCCCGCAGTGATAGGGTCTCAGACAAAAAGATTTTCCTTCCCAAGACATCTAAGTCTTCTACCCTCTCTGTCAGCTGGACAGGTGTGCAGTCCACCTGCTTTGGTTTTATGAGAGGCAGCAGTGATGACTAAAGAGTTCGGAGCACGATGATGATAAAATATCTTCGTTACATTTTGGGGAACTGCATAAAGCTAATCTGGGAGCTTATTTATTGGAACCAAGGATGATGGGTGAGCCTACACTGCTGTTTACAGCTCCATCAATTAATCAAAATGAGGGATCATAATTAGGTCTGAATCTCCGCTAATGAGAATCCCAAAAACAAGACTGGACTGAGTCTTTTTCACCACCTTGTTAGGGATTTGTGGCATTGCAGCAAGCATTCTCCTCAACATATTCTGGAAAGCTTTCACATATTCGGTTGCAGGGGCACTGAAGGATCCAAGACCGTGTCAGGTGGAGGTGGTGACATTGTTTCCTCCTCATCTGGAGAGGGGGATGAAGATGTGCAGATGTTGATTTATCAATGGTAATAACAGCAGGTCCCTGGGTAGGTGCCCCTAGAAGGGTTTGCAGGACGGCATTCCTCTGCCCTCATGAGCTTAAGATCTTGTTGAGGTGTCAGTGAGAATATTAATAGTGCAGTGGGTGGACACTGATGGTACCAGCAGTGCTGATGTTTTTTTATCGCTGTGTGGGAGGGATTTAGAGATGGTACAGAGGGAATGCACTGTATGCCCCACTGCTGGAGTCGCTATTGGTACGGGTGCTGGTACCACTCCTGGTACCTCTGTGGATGAAAAGGGTAATGCTGTTCAGTCAGCATTAGTAGAGTAGATTCTAGGGATTGAGCGTTGGTGAGATGTCCTACACACTCTCCTATCGTCCTCAAAATAGACTGGAGATCTGCTCCTTGACCTGGAGTAACAGTACCGAGCACGGGGGAATCTGTCCCTGGACCTGTGCTCATGCCTCCTGAGGGAGGGCAAGCAGCATGAACATGGAGAGAAGCTCCGAAAGTCACCTCACCTGTAATGGTCCCTGCTTGGAGAGGCATGGTTGTACTAATGGTACCAAGGTGATACATTATGGGACCATGATCTCCTCTCCGACAGCTCTTGGTGGGAGCGAGAACGGGACCACTCCCTGTACGCTCTGGGCTCCTCCTGGGGATGCCAGTCTCTTAAGGGCTGATCCCGGTTCCCTTTGTACCTGTTGTTCTTCTAAGTGCTCTGCCTGTCCCTGGGTGGGTGCAGCAGATTGGTGAGCTGGGGGAATGGGAAGACTCATCCCCAGAAAGAATAGTCTCAGTGACCAGCATGCTGTCAGGTGTTTTGTGCACGGCAGTGGCAGATTGCCTGCCCGGGGAAGATGATCTTTTCTTCTTTTTCTTCTTTGCTGCTTCAGTTGCTGCTGCCCCAGTACTGTGGGCACCAGCCAGCGCTTCAGGAGGTTGAGCTGATCTGACTAGGGGATACGGTTGCGGCTCTCCTCCTGGTGGGGCTGCAGTGTCTAACCCATGATCCTCTGGCAGGGTGGTGATCGAAGGAGCTGCTGCAGGAGCAGGAGGCCCCAGCAGGTTCATGGTGAGATGGTGTGCCACCCAGCTGGGTAGGAACAATCCTAATTGGACCTTCCTCTCCCCCTTGGAGAGCCTTTCTTGTGACCATTTCTTTCAGTCTGAGTGACCTGTTATCTCTCACTCTTTTTGACAGAGCAGCACATGCCTGACAAGAGCACGTGTCGTGATTCTCTCTGAGACACATAAGCACCATATGTGCCGGTCGTTGAAAGAGAGGGGTGCGGGACAAGTGGCACACTGTTTAAAACCCAGTCTCTTTGGCATAATCCTTTAAGTTCTGAGGTGGGCTGAGCAGGAAGATATTCTGCCGTGAGAGAGACAGAGGGCCCGCTCACAGTTTTTTTCTTCTGTGTTAAACTAAATTAAAATAAAAAGCTAAAATAAGAAAAACTGTAGAGAAGTGGTTTGTGGTTGTTTTTTTTTTGCCAACGCATGCTGAAAAGTGCCAAGGTGTTCCGATCGCAAGAGCAGTTAGATGGAACTGAAGTGGATGGGCTCCTTTTCCCTCCTATTGTAGCTTTTGCTCTTGCGTGATCAGGAGCCCACACAATTGACAGGAAGAGAGGGGGGAAGGAGCTCCTAAAGTGTTCTGGATTTTTCTAGGTTTTCTGCCTGGAAACTACAAGGTCCTGGTCTCCTGCAGAGCAGGGAAGAGTCCCAATAGTGAGTGTCTTGGAGATCCTTGAAGAAAAACCGTGTGCTGCTATCTGCCAGTACACCGAGAAACCAAGTGGTGACAACATACAAAGACTGAATGCTTTTGATTTCAATTTTTACTTTCACTTGCAATTTTTACTATAGGCACTCAAAGTATGCGATTTGCCAATAAACTCAGCATTCTGTGCATAGCAAAAGGTTATTTCCAGCCGCCAAGTGATGGCAGGTATAAACCCAGGTATGAACCTCCATGGATGGGTGGGGATAGCAGGCACTGGATTACCTCACAGTCATAATATCCCAGAAGAAAGGAACAGTTGGTATGGTTTCTTGTTCCCATGGTTCATCATGGCTGAAAGTCATGACGGGCAGGATACTGGGAATGGGGGTTTGATGGTGGAGCGCAGCTAAACCTGTGAGTGGGGGATGAGTGGGGGCTGCTGCCCAAACACAAAATACACGCAGGGGCTGCCCACATTTATTAGGCTCAATAAAATGCTAAACATGTGCGTGGGGGATGAACGGACCAAACCCGGACTCCAGGGGGCTAGTGTCTCATTTGTTAACACCTTTAGTGTTACAGGCCACTGCGGAATATTTATCAGGAACTACTAGGTTAGAATTTGCAGGGCCCAGGGGAAAGATAAAGTGTGGGGCCCCTTGTGGCCTCTCCCCCTTGGGGGGAACTTTCATGGGGCCCTAAAAGTAGTCATGTTTGAGGCTCTGATGGGAGAGAGTGGAGCTCATACACCCTGCCCTGATGAAAAGACACGTCACTACATGGCCCCTGGAAAGGGCAGTGACCAGAGTGGTTTATTTCACTATTTATTAATTTGTATTTATTTTGTTACATTTATATCCTGCTCTCTCCTGTTCACAACAGCAGCTTGGGGCAGCTCACAATATATTTAAAACATATTCCAACAATTTAAAACATAACACTTAAAAAAATTATAAACTCCATAAAACTTATTTAACTTATAAAATCATTAAAAGAGCGGAACTGCACCCTGCAATTCTAACCCACCCTACACATCTCCCTCCCCCCAAAGGCCTGGCGGAACAGCCAGGTCTTACATTGTCTTCGGAAAGAAGGGAGGTCCGGGGCTAGGCGGGCCTCGGTTGGGAGGGAATTCCACAGCCTAGGAGCAGCCACCGAGGAAGGCTGACTCCGAGTGCTGGCTTCTGAGCTCACAGCCTAAAGAAAAGAAAGAGGACAACAGAAGTTAAGATGATGCCTTTGATTGGACCATCATCTTCGTCTCCCATCTCTTGTCTCTCCTAGACTGTAAGCCCAATGGGGCAGGGATTGTCTATAATTAACTATTTTACAGCACCAGGTAATTTCTGGAACTATATAAATAGTAATGTAGTGTTTTTTAAGCTTCACAAATGTATTGTTCAGGCAGAGCAAGCTACCAGATCCCAAAAGGGACTTTTGTACTTGCTGGCACAATATATAAAGGGAGTTGATTACAATAAATCAGAATCATTTCAACTTTTTAAAAGGCTGTAAATTTCGATGGCAAAAGAAACACATTGGAAACTAGGGCTCACTCAAACAGCCTGCTCACAACTGGGGAAGGAACACGGAGCACAGCCCTTGCACCTTCTCCCAACTAAGATTGTGTAAAGGGAGTTTGGGGTGCTAGTAAGCCACTGCAAATCACTCTTCTGAGAGCCAGCGTGGTGTAGTGGATAAGGTGCTGGGAAGCCAAGGTTCGAATCCCTCCCTAGCCATGAACAAGTCACAACCAGTCAGCCTCAGTTCCTCATTTGTAAAAACGGGAATGCGTGTGCATCTGTTTCTCCCAGTATTCCCCATGGCAGGGACCTGTCTCCAAAATCTATAACTGTAAAGTACTGGGTACAGCTACACTTAGTAACGCTATAGAAATTATTATTAGTAGTAGCAGCATGTTATTTCTCATGTAGACAGAGTTGATGTGCTCAGTCTGCTAGTGCAAGAGGGGAAAGGAAGGATGAATGTTAAAAGAGGGGGAAATGCACAAGGACAAAAATGACAAGAAATCTCTTTTTCTAGTTCAATTCTTATTTTTTTTTTAAATCAAAGAAAATTATTGTGGAATCCTAATTCCTAATAATTTGGTTTCAAACTGTGTTTTTTTAAAAATCCTCTTTTCCACTGAATTTGCTGTAAATTTTGCAACACCCTATTCCCCACCCCCAGAAGACAGTGTTTCAATTTTCAGCTATATCTGCTATTGATTTACTCAGGTTCACAGCCTGGGGGTGCTCCTGAGGGAGAGCTGATCCTGCATTACATCTGGAACATCAGGTTGCAGCCATAGTCAGGAGTGCCTTTCAGCAACTCCATCTGACAAGATGGTTGCAACCCTTTCTTTCTGATATGAACCTGGCCACAGTCATCCATGCCTTCGTTACATCAAGGCTAACTAAAGCAAGGTGCTCTACATGAGGTTGCCTTTGAAGCCTGTTTCGGGGCTGCAGCTAGCACAGAATGTGGCAGCCCTCTTCCTGACAGGAGCACTGGGAGCACATTTACATAGGCACTCCAGAGTCTGCACTGGCTGCAAGTAGCGTTCCAGGCACAACTCAAGATGTTGGTTTTGTGTGGTGAAGTGGTTAAGAGTGCAGTACTTGAACTAGGAGGTAGGGCGGAGGCCCCCAATTCAAATCTCACCTTCGTCATGAACTCACTGGGTGATCTTGGGCCAGTCACAGATCTCTCAACCTAACCTACCTCACAGGGTTGTTGTGAGGATTACGAGTTGAGTTAATTAGTTGTTAATATTACAGTTAATAAGTTAAAAGAATTGTAAGCCACTCTGGTCCTAAGGGATAGGGTGGGATTAAAAAAAATCTAAACAAACGAACAAAAACAAATGTCCTAGGCCCTACGTATTTGAACGACTGCCTCCCCTATCATGTCTTCTCACAGCCTCTAAGGTTAGCTGAAAAGCACTCTCTTGCAAGCTTTATTACTGCTCCACGTTCATACAACCCAGGCACACAGAGAGGAGTTCTCAGTGGCTGATCCACAGCTCTGAAACTCTCTTTCCTTGGCGGTTCAGCAAAGCCCTAGTCTGAGCATCTTCTGGAGGCAGTGTAAGACCTATTTATTTGGCCAGGCATTTAATATGCAGGACTAGAATTTGGGGAGTTTTGTAAGTATTTTATGATTTCATTTTTTGTAGTTGTTATGCTTGTTTTTATAATGATGTTAGCTAACCTGAGACTTCGGGGAAGGGCAGGATAAACATCTAACTAAAATAAAATAAATAAATTGGTGAAGGGAAAGCATTTTGTATAATTTTTGGATGATAAACTGAAAGTCCATTCATTCTTATATCAAGCAGATACATGGCGCAATATCTACCCCACCTCCTGGGAAAGGGAGACAAAGGAGGTACCTGCAATAGAGACATTGAAGGAGCTGTTAGGGAGATAGGAGGAGAACCATTTGAGAGCTGAACCCTGAAAACCAAGGGAGTGAAGAGAATCAAGGAGGAAGGTGTGGTCCACAGTGTCAAAGGCAGTAGAGATGTCAAGCAGCACAAGGATGGAATAGATTCATTTTTTCCTCTCCCACACAGATGTTTAGAGAACACCCAGTTAATTCAATCAATGAATCCAAATGTACACTCACCCCTGCCTCTCTACCTGTTGATCAACTGAAGACAAAAGACAACACTTAAATGTCATCTAATATACATCAATCCTTGAGGACAATTTCTAGGGCAACTTGCAAATTAGAATGCATTGAGTGGTTAACCAGGAGTATGTATTGATATTTATCTTAAACAGAGTGTCACTCGTGAAATAGCTGTTATGGGAGCAAAACAACAGAACATTGGTCAATTAGGGGGACACACAATAACTAACGAAATTCCAGCTTGAATTCCATTTTCGATGGATCTACCTGTTCTGATCAAATCCAGTGAAAAGCAGAAAGGAATATGATCTGATGTGTGTTTTGCCAGAACAGATTGATTTCACCTCCTATTGTGCAGCATGAACACCGTCATTTTGCACATGCACAGTAGGAGTCAGAATCATTCAGTCACAACTTAGTTTGGAATTCCGTTGCAGCTTAAATTTGCAGAATGCCAACTGACGTTCCAAAAATGCAAGAAAATTCCACGAAGACAGAGGCAATTTCATTTCAGACCCAAGACACACTAGTGGCATGATAATCTGCTGGGGTTGTGTGTGAGAGTTCATTGGGCCCACCTGTTGTGTGTTCTCCTTCCCAGGTAACATCTCCTGCCTCCCCTCTATAAGGGTCAGAGGCTGGCAAGGGTGGCCATTTGGTGGCCGTTCGGGGCAGAGAGGGGCTGGGGCCCCCTTCCTGTGAGGTTAAACACATTTCTACCCCACCCTTCTCAGATGGCTCAGGGCAGCTGATGACCAATAAGGATGAAGAGCAGCAGACACTGTGGCCACGCCCCAGGGGTGCACTGCGGGGCCCCCCTCTTAACGGTCACGTCAGAAGGGGCATAACCTTTGGAGGGGGCTTGAGGACTGAGGATTGTGGTGGAGGTTTTGATGGAAGGCAGCGATGTTTGTTAGGGGGTGTTCTTGGTTGGGCAATTAGTAACCTCAGGAACTGGTGGGTGGGTTACGGGGAGATAGCTTTCACTCCCTGGTGAGAGCAGGGAGTGAAGGGGGAATGGGTTAGGGAGGGGGTCTTGGTACCCCTGGTGAGAGGAGGAGTACAAGACATTTGGGGAGAGGTGGAATGGTACCTTGGTGAGGGAGAGGTCTTGAGGGGGGGCGAGTATAGAGCGGGAGAACATGGGGAAATGGTGATGTATTTTTCTGTCCTGGGGCTAATGTATTTAATATGTGTTGATGGAATGGTTATTGATTATGTATTTTATCTATGTATTATGTTATTTCATTTATTGTATTTTATATTTAAAATGTTTTGTAAACCGCCTCAAGTTGTGATCAGCGAGAGGGGTGGTATAGAAATAATGTAATGAAATGACAAAATGAACTGAAATGAAACAACAATATACAAGTTTTTGACATGCACAACATTAAACTGGTAAAAACTGATATTTTACATTTCTTTTGTAAGGTAATTCCCAGCTGAACTTTATGCTAAACTTCGTCTCCCTTCCGCCAATAAAAGCTGATATAATTTTAATTTATTTTCCTTAAAACAGCTAGGGAATACAGCACTGAAAAAAATCACTGATAGTTCAACATGTATATTAAGGCCCAGACCAGGGTTTAAGTAAGAGAACAACATATTTTTGCAAGTTCTACAAAAAAAGGAGAAATATCAAATATCAGAAAGGTCCCTTGTTCTTTTCTTTAAAGGAAATGCATCAAACACAGTACTAATTAATTAAAGTCCTTCACCTGAATACACCTGCTTAAGAGTTCCTATTAATGAAATCCAGATGTCCCTATAAATAATTGCTTAGCCTGTTCTCCCTTCACCATACCACTACCAAAAAATAGGCATGGAATATCTTTACACATCATAAAAAAGTTTAAACTAAAGATTAAAATTTTACAATCCTTGTGATTCTCACAAAAGCAAACAGAATACTAGGCATTAACAGACCCACATTGTGAATGTAAAAGATCTCACAGTGTGTTACGAAGTAAAATAAACATCTGGTTGACCACTGAATTAAGTTATTCTATTTCCTTAGCAAATAGGCCAAACCAAACTATCTTGGAATGAAGATATCCAGTGCATTTAGCAGGTCAGCTACTCTTTAAATAAATGTTAATTTATACAATGTATTATGTTTTCTAAGTTGTTACGCTACAGCTTTTTATCTTCACTGTTTTGAATATGAAGTTTTAACTAAGGTCATGGCATTTAAGCATTCTGCCAGTGACTTAAATGGGAGGATGCACTAAATTCTTAGATGTACAAGGCTTTGTACAAATAATTACAAGTACGAAAACGGTAGCAGAAGGGTAAGATGATTTCCCCATAGCTGCAGTAACTGGAACTAAGATCATAAATAACTCATGCTACATGCATTCCTAACATTACCATGATCATTGAGTTGCTGGTCTTTTAGTTACCACCACCACCAAGGGTCAAAATTGTGGTGTGGGTATCTATCCCTTGGGAGTTGAACCAAGACAACAAAAGCATTTCACAGAGATCACTACTTTGCCACCGGACGGTAACAGCTTACAACTGAAACGTATCTCATTGCCAAATCTCTTGAGCTCTCCAATCCCTCTGCAAAATCCTTACCAGTAAAATTTATCCATGATAATACAATCCCTCTATAACCTTAAATGCCCTTCTGACTCTTTTCTGCTAATGCTAAACTGGTGTGGGATTTTTTGTTTTGTTTTTTTAAGGGGAAAAAAAAAAAAAAGAACCCTACTTTTTGTACCCAGATTGTTGTTGACCAGACATCTAAAAGTTGTGCCTCTGAAGCCACAGCATTGGAGAATAAGATGCTCTGTCTACAGTAGCTGAATTGAAATGTGTCTGGCATTGGAGACACTAAATCACAGCTCTCTAATCAGATGTTACATGCCATTTTGTTTAATTTAAAGGTAGCGATAAAACAGTTTCACAACAATGCATGGCTGTTCTATCCTATTTTAACATAATTGCAAAATACATAACTTAAAGCTATGAAAAGCTACTGATAGAAGTGCCACTTTTCACCCCCAAATCTTTGCCTACAGAGCAGCAAAGAGCCATCAGATGTTCAATGCTTTCTGCTATTCTTAAACCATTCTGAAAACAAACCAGTGAAAGGATCTGCACTCTCCTTACCAAACATCTAAGAACATAAGTATTGCCATACTGAGTCAGACCAATGGTCCCTCAATCCCAGCATCCTGTCCTCCAACAGTGGCCAATCTCGATCATATGGGAGAAGAACCAACAGTCACACTGCGCAATCCATTCCCCATTGTTCACTCCCAGCTCCCGACAATAAGAAGTTCATCCCATAAGCTACTTGGCTAATAATGGATCTACTCCCTAAGAACTTATCCAGTCCTTTTTTAAATACAGCTATATTACTGGCCGTGACAACGTCCTCTGGTAACAAATTCCATAGGTTAATTATGCGTTGAGTGAGCCCTCCATTCCCCTTCACAAATGATGTCTGTTGCTGGTTTGCTGTTTGTATTCTCTTATGGCATTTATAATCTAATTTAGAATTAGATTCTAATTCTAAATTAGAACTCTCTGAGTTACTCATGAAGAAAACCCACTCCTGAACCATAAGAAAAAGGAATGAAGGGAAAGTTACGCTAAAAATTAGAACTTCATAACTGAATTAAATATTTAATAAATACATAATCTAATAAAGCAGATACTCAAAAGAGTAAAGCAATTCAGTGCTCTCCATATGCATTAAGCCAGAGGCTCACAAAATCTTTGCCTGCAAGACCTCCATTTGAGATTTGGATATAATCCTGCAATCCAGTCAGCAACAAAGACATGCAAGTATATTGAACATTTCTTGAGCTTGTGATCCCATCTGGAGATTGTGTGACCCCACTTGGGAGTCCAGGCCCACAGCTTGGGAACCTCTGCATTATATGGTTCTTTGTTGAGAATAATTGATACCAAATTTCTACTTTCTTAGAATGCATGTGCCTGAAGAATCTACCAGTATTACTCCAAAAAGTTTGGAAAACGAGACTAAACATATTCTTTTGAATGGCAATTAAGTCTGACCAGCCAGCTCATTCAACACTTTAAAAAAACCAAAAAATAGCATTGCACTCTCTGTAACCTTAACAGAAAGAGGCAACAATAGAAGACAATATGCACAACTGTCTAGTACATATTTATTTAAAACTAAATTTTAAACTGCTAACCTGATTGTAAAAAATAAAATAAATAATAATAATAATAATAATATCTAGTGTATGGTTCTTTTATAGAAAATACAAAAAAACCCACACATTTCATAGAATATACAAGTAAGGAGTTTTCTTTATCAGTTAATATTCACCAGTCTGAATAAAAGATATAAACAGTGACAAATACTTTGGAACATACATATAGTATAGGTAAAAGAATTAATAAACAGGAGGGAAAAGGAAAAAGAGGGAAATGCTTTGAATATCAAGCACAGGACAAAACTGGTGACAGATGCTATCAGCACACACACCCCTGCCCCCCAAAACCACTATCCACAGATAATGCAAAGCTAAATGCAAACTATCAAATTACAGATGCTAATACCTGTTAAGAGTCAATGTCCATGGTCATGACAGCATTAATACAAGACAAACATTGCTAGAAATAATACTATCAGAGGATGGGTTGATAAGTGATAAACAAGCTGTCAGACTCTCAAAAACTTTTGGTTCTTAAAAGACAGAGTTTCAAGGCTCTACATGTAGGTAAGAAACCACCACACGCATGAACTTGATTAATGTTCATATAATTATTTTTCTCCCACAAAAAGCACTGAACTGTGATCAAGAAGTATGAATAAAATGCAATTTACAAGACTGTAAAATATATATTATATTAATTATATTATATAAATTAAATTTACTAGCCAGGCATAAAAGAATTCTCACCAGGCTGGGTCTTACTATGGGAAAAGGGGTCCAGGGCTGTGAAAATTCACTTGCCAGCTAAAAAAAAATAATACATTCACACAGGCAAACAGGCACATGGATTTTTACAGCCCTGAAAATAGCTAAAAATGAATTTGGTCTAAAATTAAACCTGACAGTAAACCACCCTGAACCTTATGAAAAGGGAAGGGTATGAATGTATGTATGTAAATAAATAAATAACTACGATGAATCAATGCAAAATATAAGCCTAGCAATTGGTGCAACCGGGATGGCTCAAGGAATTCTAGTCACACGCTGCTTTAGCTGATCTCGCTGCAGGAGCTGGCATGGAGTCTTGATGCCACTGGGGAGAGGAAGAACTTGGGTGACTTTTGCCACCCGTTATCCAGCCCCTTACCAACTTCCTGATCCTAGCACAAACTTGGTCTTGAGTCAGAAGCTAATGATGTTCATGCCTTGCAGGGGGAAACTGTTTTGTAGGTCTTGCTGCTGCGACTGTGTCAGACCCCTGAACAGGGGTCGAAGGTATGGGGCTTGGGGCTATGGGAGGGTACGCGGGGCACGGCGACTCCGGAGGGATGTTCCATCTGGCAGCAGGGCCTGACCAGCTGAGGCCACGCCGCTTCCAGGTTCTTCACCATCACACCAACAGGATGGGGTGGGGACTGTCCCTGTCAATACAGGAACCCCAACACATCAAGTCATGGAGCCCAGGGGCAGAGCTAGGGATGCACTGCCGTCCCAGACGGAAGCCACGCATGCAGCCTCGCTGCCGTAGCACTCAACACACTTGCGTGGGGCTGGAGATAAAAGCAGCTCCTTGTCTCACTAACCTTGCTGGTGATCAGAGTCTTTGTGCCCGTGAGACTGGCCCCTTCCTGTTGTTTAGAGACCGACTTGTGTGATATCCTTGACAGTAGTGAGAGTTTCATTTGAGTGGCTGTGGTGAGTATGGGTTACTTATAGTGTGGGTGGGGGATCCTGCTCCTTTCTTTCCCTTCTCACATTACCTGGGTCCCCCCTGTGTTTGCACCCTATCCCGCTCCTGGAACCCGGGGAGGTCTGCATACCTCATCCCTTCCACCATCCTGCACTCCCCTGCTCCCCTCCTTTACCCCAGCGCGTGTGTGTATAGCAACAACACTACGGCCTTGTGCTCCTCTCCGCCACCCCATGACGATCTAGGCTGGGTTTTTTTTAACTCCAGAAGCCAATCAAGATCCGGAGGGTTTGTTTACGAGCAGGACCTTGTTGTCTGTTTTGGGTGCGGGCGTGTGGTGTGTTCCCTTTTCCGTCCCTTCCCCTCCTCTTACCCCAATACCTCACAAACTGGGATTGTGTCTCACCTGCTGACCATCTGCTGCATCTTGTCTGCCCATTCCCCCTCCATTTCCCATAAGGAGGAGCTCTCTCCCTGCCAACGGCTATTGGCGGGAGAAAGAGGTTTATATTTGGAGTTTTGTGAGTGGGGCATAATGCCATTACCCCACTGTGAGAGGAAAGGGTATGGGCAGGAATGGGGAGTGTGTGTAGTTTTGTGCCATGGCTCCCCGTGACAGGTGACAGGAGGGTATGGGCACAGGAGAAGGGGGGAGGGGGGCGTATGGGTCTGCAGGGAAAGGGGTAAGGGGAGAAATGGGTGGGCTGGAATATCACAGGTGAAGAGTGTTCTGGTCCCTCTGTGAGGGAAGTATGGGCATGGAGGAAGTGGATGGGAATGTCATGGGCCCTCTGTGGGGCGGGGGGGACAAGCATGAGGGAAGTGTGTGGGAGGGAGTGTCATGGCTCCCCTATGAGGGAGGGTAGGAGCACAGGGGGAAAGAGTGGAGAAAGAGGGATTATGGGTGGTATGGGTTGGGGAGGTATGGTGGGGGAAGGATAGACTATTGGAGCTTTTGGGAGAGACGCTTGGTGTGTGTTCCCATGTCTTGCTCTGTCCCTCACTCCCCCCCCTCCCTAATCTTGGGATATTTGGGATTTGAAGCCAGTAGGGCCCCTGACCTGACACAGATGCTGCTTAATGTGAGGTCAGTTGCAAATAAAGCATCTGCCATCCATGACTTGATTCAGGATGAAACTGTCAACCTCATATGCATTATGGAGATCTGGCTGAACGAGGCATCTGGGCAGGTATTGTCCCCGGTGATGCCAGCCGGATACTCGGTGCGGCATCAGCTGAGGCTTGGGGGGCGGAGTGGCCATGGTCTGTAAGGACATCTTGGCGGTATCTGGTGCCTAACTCACTGAAAATCGCTCATCACCATAACTTGGTCGCTGACATTTCAACTGCAAAGTCAGACTTCGGGGTTATGGAAACTCAGGCTTGTCCTGTTTGTTTGGATCAGTTTAAATTGGTAATGCCCACCAATGCAGGGAGGTGCTTGAGAAGATGAGAGCAACCAGTTGTGAATTAGATTCTTGCGCAGAGAAGAATTGGCTAAAGTTATCAATGCCTCCCTATTGGAGGGGAGGGTGTCAGATGACCGTGAAACAGCGGTGGTCCGGCCCCTACTTAAGAAACCATCTTTGGACGCTGACTCCCCAGCCAACAATTGGCCTGCCTCTAATCTCCTCTTCTGCCTCCCCCTCCCCCTTTTTTTTTTTTTTTTTTTTTAA
>QEPC01012300.1:361415-399073 GCA_003113815.1 Sphenodon punctatus
CATCTGCCATCCATGACTTGATTCAGGATGAAACTGTCAACCTCATATGCATTATGGAGATCTGGCTGAACGAGGCATCTGGGCAGGTATTGTCCCCGGTGATGCCAGCCGGATACTCGGTGCGGCATCAGCTGAGGCTTGGGGGGCGGAGTGGCCATGGTCTGTAAGGACATCTTGGCGGTATCTGGTGCCTAACTCACTGAAAATCGCTCATCACCATAACTTGGTCGCTGACATTTCAACTGCAAAGTCAGACTTCGGGGTTATGGAAACTCAGGCTTGTCCTGTTTGTTTGGATCAGTTTAAATTGGTAATGCCCACCAATGCAGGGAGGTGCTTGAGAAGATGAGAGCAACCAGTTGTGAATTAGATTCTTGCGCAGAGAAGAATTGGCTAAAGTTATCAATGCCTCCCTATTGGAGGGGAGGGTGTCAGATGACCGTGAAACAGCGGTGGTCCGGCCCCTACTTAAGAAACCATCTTTGGACGCTGACTCCCCAGCCAACAATTGGCCTGCCTCTAATCTCCTCTTCTGCCTCCCCCTCCCCCTTTTTTTTTTTTTTTTTTTTAAAAGGAAAGGTTAATGAACGGGTGGTTGCCCAGCAGTTCCAGGTCCATCTCCATGCTATCAGCTTCCTGGACCCATCTCAGTCAGGTTTTTGTCCTGGGTTTGGTGTGGAAACTGCGTTTGTTGGTTGATGATCTAGCCTTGAAATGGACAAGCGGAATTCTACCTTGTTGAACTTGTTAGATCTTTCAGCGACCTTTGATATAGTTGATCATAAGGTGTTATTGAGATGACTGTGAGACCTGGCGGGGGTACATGGGACTTCAAGTGGTTTCACTCTTTCCTGTTGGAGAAGTCTCAGTGGGTGGTGATGGGCAACTACTCGTCCTCCCTTTGGGACCTCCCCTGTGGTGTTCCACAGAGTTCTATTCTCTCCCCCCTCTTGTTCAACTTGTATCTGAGGTCGCTGGCTGAGGTTATTTGGAAGTTTGGGGTGAGATGTTATCAATATGCTGATACTCAGTTCTACCTCTCTTTTTCATCTGATCCAAGTCCCACACTCTCAGTGCTTACTCAATGTCTGGCTGCTGTCGGGGTCTGGATGAGGGTGAGCCAATTGAAGATAAACCCTGAGAAGACTGAAGTGATGATGGTTGGTCGGTCTTGTGACTTGGAGGGGATTGGGACACCTGTTATTAATGGGGTCCGTCCGCCTCTGGTCAATCAGGTTCACAGCCTTGGGAGTGTTTTTCGATCCTTTGCTGTAACCTGGAATACCAGGTGGCAGTGGTGGCCAGGAGCGCTTTTCATCACCTCCATGTGGTGAGAAGGCTGCAGCCTTTTCTTTCTGATTCAGGTTTGGCCACTGTCATCCATGCTTTCATCACCTCGAGGCTAGATTACTGCAACACCCTCTGTGTGAGGCTGCCCTTGATGACTGTTCAGAAGTTGCAGCTGATGCAGAATGTGGTGGCTCGGCTACTTTGGGGGACAAGTCGCTGGAAGCGCATTACACCGATGCTCCGAAGTTTGCACTGGTTGCCTATAGCTTTCCGGGCACAATTCAAGGTGCTGGTTTTGACCTTTAAAGCCCTAAATGGTCTGGGTTCCATACATCTGAAAGATCACCTGTCCTACCATGTTCCATTGCAGCCCCTACGGTTGGCCGGAAGCACCCTCTTGCATGTTCCATCTGTTATCCTTGTCCATGGGACGGGAGTGCACAGGAGGGAATTGTCAGTTGCTGCCCTGGTTTTGTGGAACTCCCTTCCCTAGGAGGTTCACTTGAGCCCTAGCCTAAGCATTTTCCAGAGGTGGTGTAAAACATTTTTATTTGGAAAAGCATTTGGCGAGCAGGGAAAGGGGCTGGTTGGGTTTCTGGGTAGGGGTGGGGTGGGTGGGAGTTTTTATTGTTTGACTTTTATTATTATTGTTTTATGGATTGCGAGCCGCCCTGAGTCTCAATGAGAAGGGCAGCATATAAATGTGAATAAATAAATTAAATAATGCGTGTTACTATGATGAGAACTTATTAAATTCAATGTATGCAACAGATTTATTATCTTGTATTTTTATTTGGAATAATAGTAATGTGTTACTGAAGATACAATTTTTGGTCATGCTCCACACACTTGTGTTTTTATGGAGCCCAGAGAAGAGCCCAGAGAAAAGCATATCCAACAAGGACCGATGTATTCCGTTCACATTCTCTATATTTTAAAATCTCCTTGGCTGAAACAAACAATTGGGATTATTTATACCTTCTCCTCTGAGTCTCTGTGTTACTGTATTTGGAGGGGAGCTGGGCAATAGTTCCAAAATATTGCTTATGATTGTTCAAATTCTAAACCACTATTAATGTCACTTTATATTTAAATGAACATGTTTTTGTTCCCCAAAAATTTAGGAAGTAGTTTTCCTACAAATATCTATATTCACAACTGAGCAGAGGTATTTGTGTGTTAGAAAATAATGTATTCACTATTCTTTAATTTCCCATTTAGAAAACATCAGCCAGGAAGCAGGAACTATACCATGTGACCACAAACAACAAACAGGGAAAGTAGACAATTAAAATAAAACAAAAATGGAAGCTGATATTTGTTCATATAAATCCTTCAAAGAATAACTCCTTCTAAGAACGTGCTATACATTGGGCTACCGACTTTTCATCGGGTTTGTAAAACCTGGCTGTTCCGCCAGGCATTTGGTGGAGGTGACGAATGAGGGAGGGAGGGAGGGATGTGTTGAGGGTTAGGGTGGGTGGGGTTTTGTTTTATGCTTATATTTTTATGGCGTCACCATGTTGTTTTATATTGCTATTTTATGTGTTTTATATTTTTGTTTTAAATTGTAAGCTGCCTCGAGCTGCTCTGCAGAAGGGGCAGGGTATAAAATTGCAAAATAAATAAATAAATAAATAAAGAGATAACAGACATAAAAAATGTTGGTCTGGATTTTTCAGATCTGTTAAAAGATAAAATGTGACTAAAACAAAGGGGTTAATTCGTCAGATAGTATATTCACAATAATTTGAAGAGCTCTGGTTTTAAAACGTCACAAGGAGTACAACATCAGATACATTGTTAGTGTTATAAAAATAATTAACTATAATAATATTTACTGATGACAAAATATTTCTTTTAGTGGATCAAGTGAGATCCACTCTATGAGTTAAGAGTCCTGGCTCACCTTATTCCTCTCTGACGACATCCCCACACTCATCCTTGGTGACTTCAATATTCATGTTGATGCACCCTCCCAACCTTGCATCGCTTGCTTCCTCTCCTTAGCCGCCTCCTTTAATCTCCACCTCTGGACTCACTCCCCCACCCACACTGATAGTCACTCTCTTGATCTCGTGTTCTCTAGGAACTGTTCTGTCTCCGATCTCTCCTTCGAGCCCCTTCCCATCTCTGGCCATTTCTTTACCTCCTTCAACCTCTCCCATTGCTCCCCCTCCTCTTCCCCATCTCCCCGTCCCTTCCGCGATCTGCAGGCCGTTGTGCCCCAGGACTTTGCCTCCTCCCTCTCCTCTCTTCTCCCCTCAGTCTTCTCCTCCTCCTCCCCCAATTCTGCCATCTCCACCTTCAACTGCTCTCTCGTCTCCACCCTCGATTCCCTTGCCCCCCTCACCTCCCACCCAGCTCGCTCATATAACCCTCGTCCTTGGCTCACCCCCACCATTCACCATCTCCGCTCCTGCACCCGGGCTGCGGAACGCCTCTGGCACAAATCCCACTACCACGCTTATTTCCTCCATTTCAAATTCTGCCTCTCATCGCCCAAATCTGCTATCTCCCTCGCTAGACAGCAGTATTGTCTCCTGTCCTTCTTCCCCCCTGCCTCCCTTGAGGAAATTTCCTGCGTGCTCTCCTCCTCCAACCCCGCCACTTGCCCCCTGGACCCCATTCCCTTCACCGTCGCCCCTCCCCTCCTGCAAATCAACCACCTCTCCCTCTCTACTGGCTCCTTCCCCTCTGCCTTTAAACACACCATTGTCTCCCCCATCCTCAAAAAGTCCACTCTGGATCCCTCTGAACCCTCTAGTTACCATCCTGTCTCGCTCCTCCCTTTTGCTTCCAAACTCCTTGAACGCGTTGTCTACTCCCGTTGCCTTGACTTCCTCTCCGCCAACTCCTCCCTTGACCCCCTCCAATCTGGTTTCCGCCCCCTTCACTCCACTGAAACCGCTCTGGCTAAGATCGCCAACCATCTTCTTGTGGCTAAATCCAACCACCTTTACTCTATTCTTGTCCTCCTTGATTTCTCTGCTGCCTTCGACACTGTTGACCGCTTGCTCTGTTACGAATTGGAACTGTTCTCTATCAATCCTACCAGGGACAGGACATAGACCCCTGGCAGGCAGCTCCCATTTCCAGGATCTAGGCAGAAGCACTATGAAACAGATAGCAAGTCTTTTAAATAGACAGATGTTTATTATAGAAAGAACTGAGAATATAGCAGTAATATAGCACCAATACACTTGCATATGGCAGCAGCCTTCACCTACTCTGACAGCAAACATACACACATAAGTACATACATATGAGTTCTTACGCGTCAGAGGTTTCCGGTCTGGTCTCGAGAGGAGAGGCAGGGTGGGGGCTCAATCGAGGTCTATCTAGGAACCTAGCTGCTTTTCACAGCCTTTGAGAGCGTCGGAAAGGGTACCATGCAAGGCACCTTCCCTGTCTAGGGCTGGCCTTTTTATCCAATGACTGCCTTACGATTATCCAGAGTGCGGGGCTGTCAGTGCTAAGCCTGGAAAGTTCTCCCATTGGCTGTTCAGATCTGGGGTACTTTCTACTTAGTCACTGTCATTATGGGATGTACTGACCAGTTAGATTCTGCCCCCCTCCCTCCAGATGGGAGGTCTGATCTTTGGCCATGAGTTGCCCATGCCCCTTTCTCTAAGGTGTCTCACTGTCTGACCAGGCCATTTTCTCCTTACATTGTTCAATCCTTATCTGTTCCTGTAACCTCCTTTCTTGTTTATTATTTATTTTAAAGTACAGCCATGTTCTGGGAACGGACAGTTCTTACTATTAGGCCTCTCTTTCTAGATGACAAGACTATATCCCTGTCAGCATATTTCTCTCTCCTCCTGCCAGCCTATTTTCCTCATAATATGCATTTTCAGTATTCCTAAACTAAGGTTACTATAAAGCATATAGCAAGCAAATAAAGCATATAGGAAACTCATAGCATCCTTTCAATAGTTACAGATGTGTACAATATTCTCTTGGTGCTTCAATCAGCCTATTAATTCACTACAGCTCCTGCTTGAATCGCTCCACTCCCTGGGATTCCGGGACTCTGTCCTCAACTGGTTCTCCTCCTACCTTTCAGACCACTCCTTCAATGTATCTCTTCCTAACTCCTCCCCTTCTCGGTCGGGGTTCCCCAAGGTTCTGTCCTTGGCCCTCTCCTCTTCTCTATCCACACCCATTCCCTAGGCAAACTCATTGCTTCCCACGGTTTCCAATACCACCTATACGCTGACGACACTCAACTCTCTCTCTCCACTCCTTCCCTCTCCTCCTGTGTTGAAGCTCGTCTCACCAACTGTCTTTCTGATATCTCCGCCTGGATGTCTCAACACCAACTCAAACTGAACATGACGAAAACTGAACTCCTTATCTTCCCTCCCAATTCTTCCTCTCCCTCTTCTCTGTCAATTACCATTGACGGGGTCTCCATCCTCCCTGTCCCCCAAGCCTGCAGCTTGGGCTTCATCTTCAACTTGCACCTCACCTTCAAACCCTACACTGACTCCATTGCCAAATCATGCCGCTTCTCCCTCTACGACATTGATAAGATCCGCTCTTTTCTATCTGTCTCCTCTGCCAAAACTCTCATCCATGCCCTAGTCATCTCATGCCTCAACTATTGTAACCTCCTCCTCGCTGGCCTTCCCCGCTCTCACCTTTCTTCCCTTATCTCTGTTCAAAACTCTGCTGCCAGGATCATCCACCAAGCCCATCGCTTTGACCATGTGCAGCCTCTCCTCTCCTCACTGGCTCCCTGTTCCTGACCGTATTCTGCACAAGCTCATCTTCACCTACGAAGCCCTTGACAACCTTGCTCCCCCCTACCTCTCTGCCCTGATCTCCCTCTGAACCCCTGCTCGAGAACTCCGCTCTTCTTCCATCCCCTCCCTCATCCTCCCATGCCTCCCCTGCTCCCCCAACCGCCTCCGTCCCTTCGCCCTCACTGCCCCGCACGCCTGGAACGCCCTCCCTGCCCTGGTCCGCCTTGCCCCCACCCTCCACACCTTCAAGTTCCTCCTCAAAACTCACCTCTTCCGCTCGGCCCTTCCTAACTCCTGCTAATCATCCCCACCCAGGATTATCTCCCACCTGTTATCTGCAAACTCCCAACTTACTGCAACCAAGGCAAGAACGTGTACCTGAGTTCCCGCACCCTCATGAATGTCGCATCCCTTGTCTCTCCCTCTGTTCCCCCTTCCCTGTCTCCCCTCTCCCTGTCTTTAGAGTGTAAGCTCTCGGGCAGGGACCATGTCTATCTTATTCTTTGTAAAGTGCCAGGTACATCGCTGGCACTATATAAATGCTAATAACAATAACAACAATATTAACAATAATAATAGTAACACAGGGAAATCCCTTACTGCAGTTTTGGCCCCCGTTTCCTGTAAAGCACATCAGCAAATACTTGAGCAGTCCCATCAAAACTCAGTGTGACTGATCAGGTGCTTTAGTGCTTTGCATGATCAGAGCAAGAGCTCTTGCAGGACTGCGCCTTTAGTGTGTAATAAAAAGAGGAAGAAAAAATTACCATCATTTTATTAATATTGTGCGAGAATACATTTAAAAGTAAATGATTAGACAAATTTGCAGTTCACTATTTGGAAGATGGACACTTTTTATAAGACATGTTCTTACACAGCAAAGTTGTACTTACTTGACAAAAATATAAAAAAAGATGACACGACACTACGACTACTAATCATTTCTATAGTGATACTAAGCATATGCAGCACTTTACAGGTACAGATTTTTTTGGAGACAGGTGCCTGCCCAGTGGGCTTACAATCTAAGATGGACACAGGTAAGGGGAACACAGACACACACACACACACACACACACACACATTCCCATTTTACAGATGGGGAACTGAGGCTGAGAAGTTATGACTTGCCCAAGGTCACCCAGTGAGTTCATGGCTAGGGCAAGAACACACACACACACACACACACACACACACACTCACTCAAGAAATACTCCATTTCAAAGGCTCAATCTCAATATGAATCTAGTCTCACTATTCATGCAAACATAGCATCATCCATGTTCTCATTATCATGTGCCAATCAAATATTCCTCCTCAACACCTTTGCTTTAAATATAATAAAATCAGAAAGGACAAAAACAACTTTGCCCACTCCAACCCAACAAATTTAATAATTTATATACATATATGACAGTCTTTAAACACAACACTTTCAAAAATGTTAATAAACTTGTAAAGCTTTTAAATGATATTCCATTTATTGGTGCAATACCCAATGCAATTGCAACAGCTGCATATGCTGTGTTGCAGAGACATGTGCTCCAACCTCCATGGTAGCAGCAAATAAAAAAGGAAGAAAATTCAAGGTAGGTAAAAACAGACATGATTTTGGCCCACTGTGGCTTGCCAGCAGGTGTAAACACGTACCGCCAGATGTTGGCCTGGGATTGCCCTTGGGAGTGTTGGTGCTAGCACAGCCTGTTACCTCAGCAAATCTCCGAGGTCACAGCTCAGTCTAAGGGCTGTCCATGCAGGGCAAAACAGGCCAGCAAGTCTGTTGTGGCGCGCCATACCCACCCCAGGCTGGGGCCCACCATGGCTGTACCTCATTGGCTGCCATGACTAGGAGCAGGGCGTGGGTGGTGGGATGGCTCCCCGGCCATGGTCACATCAGTATGGTGCCCCAACTTGACCCAGGCCAGGTCACCCAGTTTTCCATTCCAGGGAGCAGTCCCACCAGCCGCACATCTGTTTTATCCCACCTCTTCCTTCGGGTTTTCCCTTGCTTGGCATGAGTGATATTAAATCCTCCTCCCACACTCACCCAGAATGTCTTCCCTGTAACTAAGTTAAGCACATGCACCTGCAACTTCTCAACCTCATGAATGTCTCCTTGTCTCTCCTTATGTTCACCTCTCCCTTTTCTCTCTTAGATTGTAAGCCCCCTGGGGTAGGGACCTGTTTATAACTATTAATTGTAGAGTGCCAGGTACACAGCTGACGCTATATAAATTAAATAAATAATATATTGACGTTTCATATCTTAAAGAAAGGATAACTTACAAATCCATTTCATAAAATAAAAAGAGCAATAGTTGCACTTACTGTAGCTTTCTTTCTTTCAAAAAAGTACTGCAAACCAAAATTACATCAGAAATAGAGTTACTGAGGAAAAACTGTAGACTTTTCATATATCTCAGTAAAATTGTTATGGTTACATTTATTAAAATAAGAAGCTCTCTCAGCTTTACTACTTTATTTTTTCTGCCCATAGTGAACCCTCCTAGTTTTCACAAACCACTGGAAGTGGAAATCATGAGCAATTCCCATCTCTCATCCAGTCTCCCCTTCTGACAAGCCTATGAAGTACTGTTTCTTTGATGCCAACCAGAATGGGAAATGACTTTTGCTACATTTGGTAGGAGTTAAAATTGAACTCAGTTTTGTACATGTAGAAATAGTCAGCCCATGGGACAGTGGGAATTCAAGAGCCACTGAGAAACAACTGTGGGCTTGTTCACCACAAAGAACCTTTTCTTTTCCTTTTTAATTTTTGTCTTTCAGGGATCGCTCTGGAGCCAGTTTATTTAAACACTGTTATAGACTATCTTCTTGATTTCCACAAAATACACAGTCTGTTCTGCTAATACAATAAATGAAACCTTTGAATTTTATTGGCTTTTTGTCGTCAGCTTTGTAAAGTGGATGAAGATAAACAGTCCTATTTGAAAGCTATGGCAGGAAGTCCTGTCAAGCCAAATCCTATTCTTTGAAATAAGATTTGTTTGGGTATTTTACTCAGTTATTTCTACATAAAGAAAAGAACAACTAATTTATTACAATATCAAGAACTACTGTAGAGAATGTGTTTTATATTTCTTAGTTTTTACTTTTTCATTGCTAAATAGAAAAGACTCTGATACTTCTGTTGAAAAAGTTCTAATCATCCCACATACATGTGCAAATGTAAGCTATAGATGTAAATTTTCCTGACACAGAGGGAAATAAACCGATTCCAAGAGTCTTTATTTTCTTGTATATTCAAGATATTTATCAAAGTAACATTAACTCTTTTTAAAAATGTTTTGTTTGTTTTTAACTTTTCTAGGTAAAGGTTCCTTGAAAAACTAACTGGCTTGTTGGAAGTTAATTTTACAGTCTCAGAATTTAAAATCAGAGACTTCCATAAGATAAGGCATCCATGGAAAAATGTCTTTAGTATGCCACAGATGCCAGTAGCTCCCAGTCCCTGAATCTTGGAAGTCCCCAGTGCCACGTCTTCTCCCAAATCACCCCCCCAACTTTTCATCTGTTCTTGGTACATTGTCCACCTGCAGTTACCAGCTGCAGCTTCCTCTCCTCATTGTGCCAGGACTAGCCACAGCTGTTCTATACCCCAGCCTGAGCTGGGGTCCCTACTGCTTTGCTCCGCTGTCATGTCTCTGCCTTTGAAAATGACAGGTGGTTGCCAGTCCCAGCACTTTTACTTCTGACTAATGGCAGCAGTCCACCCGAATGGCATTCTGGACACCAGTACACACAATGTGTATGATGAGTAGGGATGTGGAAGGCAAGGAGTGTACGTACACAAATTTCAACCAACTCAAGAGTCAAATTTGAAAGATTCTGGGAATGCAAGGTCAACTAACTTGCATGAAATCAAACAAGTTTGGGGTCTGTTTAATAAGGAGATGTGCCTGGCTGTGAAGCCTGAGTGTATCAGTGTGCATTTTGGATCCAAACAGAACAGGCTGGGCCATTACGTCCATGAACTACAAAACATAAATGCAGACACTGTGTAGGCATTTAGGAGCAACGTTTTTATGACCTCTGCAGCAGAAGTAACTAAGATGCAGTTCCCAATCTATTCACCTCAAAAATGGTCAGTCAGTGTGGAAAGTCAATTTCCCAGGCGGAAATTCACTGATTGAAGGAACGGAAATTCTGCAGGGCCTCATACCATGTAGGAAGTTGCCCTTTGTCTCCTGGAATTTTTCATTGAGACTGAAAAGGGGATGTTTACCTGACCCCAAGCTTTTAAAGCCTAATAGAAACTTTGTAGTAATACTTTGAAATCATCTTATTTTTGTAATGCCTGCAGGAAGAAAATGAAAAGCACAGCTGTTGGCTTCTCCTCATCTGGCCAATACTAAGAAAATTTAGGTATACGGTTTTTTTAAAAATAAACCTCAAAGTGTTCAAGAGATGCCAACATTTTGGTTAGAGTTTATTACTTGGGAGCCATCATCAATATATTTTTTTTCAGAACAAAGATGATGTTTTTATTATTATTTATATAGTGCCAGCAGTGTATCTGGCACTGTACAATCAGTAGTTATAAACAGGTCCCTACGCCAGGGGGCTTACAATCCAAGAGAGACAAGGGAGTGGGAGACAAGGGAAAGGTGAACATCAGGAGAGACAAGGATACATTCACGAGGTTGAGAAAATGTAAGTGCACATGCTTAACTTAGGGTATTTTCAGACGAAACGATACCATGGTCAACCACAGTGAATTCCCAGTGGTGGCCGTTTCCACCGTTTCGTCTGTTGGGGTTCCCGCCAGATGTTCACCCCAATGAATCCCTGGCGGAAATTCCAATGACCACGATTCTGGACCTCCAGCCGGCCAGAGGTCCAGAATCGTGGTAGGATCGGGCCCCTACCGTGATCTATTGGCCACGATCTGGGACGGGCTGCAGGTTACATCTGTACCCTGCAGCCTGGCCAATCATGGCCCAGACCGCGATATGGGATCGGCGCCTGTCTCCCGGAGGGCGGGCGGCCGGGGGAGCGCGGGGCTGTGCAGCCGCACATTGTGCCACGCAGCCCCGCCTCCTCCCCAATCCCCAGGAGGAATCAGGCCGTGCCGTCTAAAGGACGGCCGGACTGATTCCTGACCGGGATCCAAAATGGATCCTAGTGTGTGGTTCAGCGTGGCGGGCCTAGCAGCCCGCGACGTCTGGAATCACCCTTAGTTGCAGGGAAGAGATTTTGAGTGAGAAGGAAGAGGACACAGGCAATTTCATTCATGACGAGTCAGGGAAAGCCTGACAGAAGAGGTAGGTTTTCAGGAGGGATTTGAAACTTGGGACAGAGAGAGCAAAACTAATGTATTCATGGAAGGAGTTCCAGGCATGGGGGCTGAAAGGGAGAAGGGGCAAAGATGTTTAGAGGAGCAGGGGAAGCTGCTCACTCTCCCTTTCTCTTCAGTAACATAATGAAAGCTGGAAGCCAAGGTGGGGCTGCTCTTAAGACACTGCTGGCGGGAAAGAACCAGAACATTAGGAGTACAGGTCTAGGAAAGAAAGGGCTTGGGACTCCCTGCAGGAGAGGGAAGCAGGCAGATTTTGGCCAGGAAACTGGCTAGAAATCAGAGGGCAGAAAGACTCTTGGCATGCTGGATGAATGAATCTTTTGGCATTTGACTTTCATGTCTGAAATCTTGCCCAAGCTGGTGGGTTTTGTTTTGGTTGTTTTGTTTTAGAGAGCTATCAGAAAGACCTGACTTGACAACCACTTAGCCTGTAGTGCCTTATTAAGGTAGCGTCTATCCCTGGAAGAGGTCACTAGTGCTGGGAAGGAACCACCACAGGTTGTGAAAAAGAAAAACCATTAATGTTTCACTTGTATTACAATCTCTCACCTCAAAAACTTCTCTTTTTTAAAGCACACAAATGTTCACTACAGCTAAACTCTACTTTTTCATGCCAGTTTTCTTAGTTTGGAAATACAAGAGGACAAAACTAGGGTTGCTGAGCTTTCTTATATTCCTTTAAACCAATATAGATTTGCTCCTTCAATGCCAGTCCTTTACCTCCAGATTCCCCAATATCATTTAAGACTAGTAATAATTCGTAAGAGATTTTCTCAGTTGGAATCTAGTCTTCAGGAGGGTCGTTGGCGGAAAATTCCTCTAGCCCAAAGGTTATGTTTATGCATACAGAAGAGGGTGGAGGATATATCGCATCTTTTGTGGGAGTGTCCCCTGTATATAGTCGAAAGAACAAAATGGCTGAACCCATGGGTGAACGGGGATACATTATCTTCACAATAGAAGACTGCCCAACTATTTCAGAAATTAACAACGAAGTCTTTATTCTATCTTGCAAAGTTCTTGTGTGCAGCACAGATAAAAAGGAAGATGCAGGCAAACCAGAAAAGTCTGAAGATACATGAACCCTAAAATTGAGGTCTTAGTGAAGAACATAAAGGCCAGGAATGAGCTTAAGTGTCAATTAGCTGGTATTTTTCTTTGATTGACCTGACTGACTTACATGTCGAAAAGTTGTACGGTTGAGAATAATGTATTAATAAGATTGTAGTACTATTTGTATGTTTTTTGGTTTATGGGAATTTTGACCTATATAGGTTGTAAATAAAATATCTATCTATCTAGTTTGGACATACACTGGCAAATCAATTATTTTCCTATTGGGCAAATATTGATCTCTTTTCAGGTTTTTAAATGGAGCTTAAACTACATATGGCATTTCTATTTCCTCTTTCATTGTGGCTGCTCCACCATTATTGATTTTGTTAGCACAACTCTAAGTCACACATCAGCCCATTACTTAGCCTGTGCTCCACAACACAAATTTTGGCATACGTCCTACAGAAATGGCCTTCTAGCATACTCACTAAGTGGCTTTTTAAAATGAAGCTCCTAGTAGGAGTACTGAGATGGGGAGGGGCATACAGGGGTATAGTAATTACAACTTAGATATTTCCCACCAGACAAATCATTTTTAAGCAAAAAATTTCATTACCCTAAGGTAGGCACACATCTTTTGAAACTAAAAACCTGCTGAATTTTTGAAGATAGGTAGATCATCTTCTTCAGCTGGAGCCTATCTCAAGAGAACACTGCGTCTGCTTTAGCCAGGAAACCTTCTGCCACTGAATCACTGCATCAAAAACATGATTTTTCTTCAACGGAGACTACACCTTTTTGGTATTACTTGCATTTAAATATTTATTTTTAATATAACAACAACAACAACATTAAGATTACACTGGTGCAAGTGTGTTAAGCAAAATTAACATTACATAAAAGGGTCAGCATAAGATTCTGGTACAGAAATTTTGTTCTGGACATCAGTACGTGTGCTTTCTTTGGAAAAATGCATAAATAGGAAGCTATCTAAGAAAAGCAACTATTATTATTTTATTATTATTATTTATTGGATTTCTATACCGCCCCATCCTGCACAGCAGCTCGGGGCGGTTTACAACAGTAAAAACATTTAAAACATTTAAATACAACCATAAAACAAATAAAAGCTGGTGGTATATAAAATAAGTGAACAGGTGGGGGATTAAAAATCNAGACAGGGAAGGGGGAACACAGGGAGAGACAAGGGATGCGACATCCATGAGGATGCGAACGCTCAGGTACACGTTCTTGGCTTGGTTGCAGTAAGTTGGGAGTTTACAGATAGCAGGTGGAGGATAATCCTGGGTGGGGATGGTTAGCAGGAATTAGGAAGAGCAGAGCGGAAGAGGTGGGTTTTGAGGAGGGACTTGAAGATGTGGAGGGTGGGAGCCAAGTGGATGAGGGCAGGGAGGGAGTTCCAGGCGTGCGGGGCAGCGAGGGAGATGGGACGAAGGCGGTTGTGGGAGCAGGAGAGGCATGGGAGGGTGATATCTTTATAAAAACCTTGAAAGAGAAAGCAAGCTCCAGATCAAATACACACACACACATACCACATTAAAAGTAATTTCATTTTAAAACTGACAAATA
Source organism: Sphenodon punctatus (assembly GCA_003113815.1). NCBI lineage: Eukaryota > Metazoa > Chordata > Lepidosauria > Sphenodontia > Sphenodontidae > Sphenodon > Sphenodon punctatus. The sequence goes on from QEPC01012300.1 coordinate 375,423, forward strand.
ATGTGTCAGTTTTAGAATAAAATGCCAACATATTCAAAACACAGTCAAAAACTGTTTGAAGAAGTTCCTTTTGAACTGTCTGTTTCCTCCTGCTCCAAACATAGTTTAGCTATTTATTATTTTAAAAAACTTTTGCATATTTAATAGACATCAGTACGGTTTGAAAAAAACAAAACTTTTGTCAAAGGATTACCTACTAGCTATACGTATTAAGATGAATTAAGAAAAGATGAACGGAAAGAAGGTTAGACATAGGAAGGGAGCATACCAATAATATTGATTAATATTGGGTAGATAGTTATGTGCCAGGGGAGTACTGCTGCCACACCACAATTCTGACTGGGAAGACGCTTGCAACCCAGTCAGCCACGGCAACCAATGATACTTTAAAGAAGTAACACTCTATATAAATGCAAGGCTACTAGCACTATTAATACTGTATCTTAAAATTGTATACTGTAGTCATGAATTTTGAATATTGTAAATCGCCTTCAAAATACTAAGCAAACTCACATTGTCACTGACACAGATCAAGTATTTTAGCCATTTTACAGATGCACCTTGAAGCATCTTGTCCAAAATGACAAGCTAGGTATGTGGTCCATAGTAGCACTTTGCTAAATTAATAGCAAATTAACCTCTCTATATAAGCTGTTTAAAAAATCCTGAAGTAATCAAAAGGCATTTCCCAGTTATTTAAAAAAATAAAATAATCCCAAATACTTTCAATTAGCCAATATATCTGCAAAAAATTTTGGCAGTCCAAGGTCCTTATTCAAGGTCACTACTGTTATACTATCAGAATTGAGCACTTATGTGCCAGTGAATACTGGAGTTTGTTTGTTTTTTCTAATTTATTGAAGTTAACAAGTCTCTTGCATAGTAGGGTAGCTTGACCACTTTTCTAGTGAAAGGTTTTTACATTGGACTCTCAATTTTTTTATAATTCATCTATGATACTGCAGCTCAATGACTTTACAAATGGCGTTTGAAGGCCTCTTATTGGAAAGACAGACTTTTTAAAATTGCCATCTTTGGAAATGGACCACCTACACTCAAGGGGTCCATTGTAGTGTTGATACACAAACAAAAAGTAAGACAAACCAGAAAATTCATCAGATTGTACCACATACCAGCTAAAACCATAAAGGTTCAAAGTTCAGTTTAGAGGGTCCCCTAAGTTTTCATCTTCAAGTACATCAAATTGAAACAGGATCCTTTCCCCTTTCCCCCCAATTTAAAGAAGGGCTGAAAAAGACAAAAGGAAAAATGTAATTTCTACTGTAAACCAGCAACAAAGCAGTCAATCTTTTCTCACTGAGCTTCAAGTTGAGTTTATGGGTAATTTCAGATGTGACAGGCTGCCAGGCCCGCCACGCTGAATCGCGCTCCAGGATCCATTTCGGATCCCGGTCAGGAATCAGTCTGGCGGTCCTTTAAACGTGCCGGCCTGATTCCGCCTAGAGATCAAGGAGGGGATGGTGCTGTGCGGCGCGACCGCACAGCCCCGCCCTTCCCCGACCGACCTACCTCCACAAGACAGGCGGGCGGAGCAGCCAATCTGGCCACTGCGCCCAGGGCCACGATCCAGCTGGGCTGCAGATAACAGACGTTACCTGCGGCCCTAACCGGAGGTCCAAAAGCATGATCAACGTGATTCCGACCAGGTTACTGGTTACTGGGGTGAACTTCTGGCGGGAATCCCAACAGGCATTATGGTAAAAACGGCCACCACAGGGGATTCACTGTGGATGACCGTGGTATCGTAACATCTGAAATTACCGTATGTTGGTGTCCAGACATATAAGTGAATAAGGGTATATTGTTTGAAACTTTATTCACATTTGCTGTTGTGCAGTCTTTGGAAATCTTCCTGATGATTGTTTGCAAAGATTATAAACACAAGCATCTGCAATAGTATCCAAAAGTTAAGGGAGAAAAACATGATTCTGAAAAGTTTTTTTTTTTTTTTTTTTTTCTGTCCATTAATATTGTTGTGTTTCTTTCTCTCAAAAGAAGGAAGGTCAAAGCTCAGTTTTTAGGTCTCAGATGAGAATAGTTTTAGTTAAAATCTCCACTATTTTCTTCACAAATGTAGTGGCCTAGGCAGGGTAAATCAGCCAACTGCCAAATCCAAAGTTAGATTTGGTTACATAAGTCTAACAATTTTCAAAAGTGAGAAAAGCCTTTGGAACTTCGAAATGGTAAACAACATGGTTTCTATATGAAGCTAATGGGTTGTGTATATTCTCTTTAATAGCGGTTTTAAACATATGGTAGTAAAAATAGTTTTAAAAGTAAAAATAGAAGCACAATATGAATTTTGCCCTAAATGTGCTTCTGTAAAGAAAGAGAGGAGGTGCGGCATAGAAAATACAACCTAAAAAGCTAGAGGGCAGGGCTGTGGAACTCGTTCATGCCGACTTCTTCCTGTACACATACATCTATTGATTTTACTCTTTTAACAATTGGTTTCTTGTGTGAGGTACTGCTGAAGAGCCTGGTCCCCAAGATGATCAAGTACTACTCCTGCTTCTCCCCATCGCTGCTCTTCATCAAGCAGTTCCTAGACTTCAGGTGTGATCATACATGTGATAATCTTATATGTTTCTGTGGAAAGAACTACCTGCGCGGCTAGTTAACACCACAAGAGAAGTCAATGTGTTGCCCGACTGCTAGCTCAATAAGCTTTCAGTTGGGCTAGTCCAGAATTGTTACATGCAGAGTTTCCTTGACTTTCTAGAATATGAAAACAAAAGTTCTGGAGACCCACATGTTCTGGATAACTTTTTAGATGCTTTAATTTAAGTCCAGGACACAAGAATGTGGTTCCTACCATGTCTTAAGGGGTGACTGAGTGCAAGGAAAAGTACAGCTTTGGCCCTTTTGTTTAGCAGTAACATCCAGTATTTCTTGGTAGGTTCTCTACCAACTGCATTTCTTTCCGCATTCTTATTAACCAGCACACATTTCTTTTTGGTGGTGTCATTAATCCTACCCATCCCTGATCCTACCTGTAATGTGGTTGATGTAGTAACAATGCTTATGAAAGTGATAAGATGCCATGTGAGCAGGACTATCTTGTAGCACCAGAACTGAAAGTTGAAGAATTCAAATGCTAAAGCACCATACAAATCTATCCAGGTAGTCTATGTACATTTGCATCTGTTTCATATGTTATTTGAGTTGTTCAAGAACTCAGTAAGAGCTATAGTGGAATTGCATGAAGGCAGAAATCAAGGCTATCCAATTAAAATGTTAGTCATTTTGGATAAAGATCTGTCCATAAAGATAAGCAATCAAGGCAGTGTGCCTCTGAGAAAAATAGATTGCCTGTTTAAGTACGTTTTAAACAGCACCCCCGTCCTCCCTTGAAGACATCGAGAGCTATATTTTTGGCTGGATATGACTATGGTTTGCCAATGTCTCATCTTTATGCTAGGTACTTTCAAGGTGATCTCAAACTCTACTCAGTTGAAGGCATGGGTATGCTGTAATGTATTTGAAGGCTCTTTTGAGTGAATCATTTGAAAGGCTTCCAGTTTTTAATGTCAGCATAGTGCATTATAAAACAACACCCAAAGCTGATGACTGGAGTAACTGTAGCAGTGAACCCAAGGATGCTTCCAAAGATAAAGATAATTGGAAACTTACTAGCTTTGTCTTTCCTGAAGATAACACCTGCATTCAGAGGGTGCAGCCACACAAGGTGGGGGCAGGCCTGATCCCCGCCCAACTCAAGGTGGGCAAATACAGCTGCCACACCTTGGGCAAGTAAGCACACAAGTGCCAGTGTGGTGTAGTGGATAAGGTGCTGGACTTGGTCCTGGGAAGCCAGAGTTCAAATCCTGCCCTAGCCATGAACTCACTGGGTGACCTTGGGCAAGTCAGAACCTCTCAGCTTCAGCTTCCCCACATCTGTAAATAACTGGAATGTGTGTGTCTCTCTCTCTCCCTATGTTCACCTCACCCATCTACCTTAGATTATAAGATCACTGGGCAGGGACCTCTCACTGAAAATCTGTGACTGTAAAGTGCTGCGTACACCTAGTAGCACTACAGAAATGATAAACAGTAGTAGTAGTTGCACCACTTTGGGCAGCCTTATTCTACTTTGGGCAACCTTGCATCTCCGGCCTTCCCCCTCACACCTCACCCCAAAGATGCAGGGCATAGCAAGATTGCCCAAAGTGGGGCAAATACCTTGTGGCTGCTGGCCACACAAGCCACTACATCATTTGGTAACGTAGCCCAAAGTGGGATAAGGCTGCCCAAAATGGGTTAACGTCTCATGTGATGCCACCCACAATAAACTCTCTTTCTTGCTCCACAATTCCTCTAATATACAATAGCCTACTGCTTCCATAAAAAGACCTAATATGTAACTGAAATAGCAACAAAATATTTGTATGGGAAAAGAGACAGCATTATGCATTTTTGGTGTGCATAATTGTAACTGCTTTGCCAAAATATGCTTGGTTAGCTGGGTCATATATAGACAAGAGAGACTGCACTGTGATTGCACCAGGTATACAGTTGTATGGCAAAATGGAACTATTTTTGTAAAGGTCAGTTTTTACTCATGAATAAAAATTGACAAAATCTGTTAAAATTCCTTAGTTGTCAATACTGTCTTACACAGCTATATGATGTAACAGAAAATTCTAGCATATCTGAATGCGTTTATAAAAACCTACAGCCTGCTGCACTTTTTATCTTGCACAGCATTTTACATAAAAGCCCTTGTGGGTCTTTCTAGTCCTATAGCTAACAGTAATATAGATTCATAGTTCTTTAAAAGATTGTGCAGCTTTAAAGTGATGCTTTTCCCACATTCCCAAATCTCTTTTGTCAAGCGCATACAAAAAATCATTCGTAAGAGACAATGATACACTTCCTTCTTACACTTGCAAGTTAGTGGCTCTCCAACTTTGCCCATTTAGGACATTGTCACCTGGACCCGGGTACACAATATACTCAAAGGAAACTTGGGTTACCATTAATTGTTTTTGGGTGAACAAAAAACCCTGCGGCAAAAAACTAGCCCAATACATTTTGCCATGGGGTATTTTTTTTTAAGATACCCCATGGCAAAATGTATTGGGCTAGTTTTCTGCCGCAGGGCTTTTTGTTCACCCAAAAACAATTTGAGTGAAATTTTACTATGGCAATAGAATATAGTGTTAGGGATATCTTATGTTCTCCTGGCCTGGACAAAGGAAGCCAGACCTAACTTCGGTCAAGCAAAGGCAAAAGAGCAGAGAGATGGTCCAGAACAGCCAGCAGGCCTGAGATTGTGATGGAATTCAAGCTGAGATGACTCAACATGTGGATAAGGCCCCATCAGCATACTAACAAAGGCATAGCCAGACAAGTATCTTCTCCTGGCACCGCCACACATGCTTAACAAAGTCTCCTGCTGAACAACTGGAGTTGACAAATGAAACCCATTGTGAACAGATAAGTGGGACATTTGCAACTCTGCTACTGACTTCCAGGCAGGAAAAGAACAATCAAGGAAAGATACAGATGTTGATATGCTAAGGGCCCTTCCTCCCAGGAAGACGTTCTTCTGATATGCTAAAGAACTGTGTGATGTCACCATGACATGGCATCTGGCTATTACTGACCTGTACCTCAGAACTGTATAAAAGAACCTGGTCATACAACATGACTTTGGGTGAAGGCTAGTGGTCACCAGTTGGTGAATCACGTGGTTTCACTCCCTTCCAGACCTTGCACACACGGATCACAACTTGTCTTCGCTCGCCAGCAGCTCTACTCTCCAGCACCAAAGGGCCCTCTCTCAGTCTTTTCCCTGAATCAGCCTGCGTGCTTCCAGGATTTGGCCAGTCACAGGACACGTAAGATATCTTTATCTGGGGACTATCTGTATAATACTGTGTGTGTAGTATAATCCTGCCAAGAATAGAAAACCAAGGTGTGCCGTTCCAATAAAGTTTTGTTTTGTACCACATTGGAGTGGTGTTTTATGACGATCTCGATCCCAATAATTAATTAGTAACATTTGGTGGAGAATGTCGGGGAAGGGAAACTGAGGCAGAGTTGCTAATTGTCAGGTCCAAAGGGAAAATTTGAAGAACTCTGACTCTCAGGGACCCTTTTGTCGTCGTTTTAAGGTTCACGGGCACTGCTGGTTCAGTGTTTAAGCGTGTTGTATTTTTGGAGACATACCTGGTTTCTAGATCTTTGCATTATTATATTTATCGCTCTATATATTGATATCTATGGCTTGGTTCAGAAAGAAATGTACTGGAGGGGTCCCCTCAGAAGGGTGGGAGAAAGTTCAGAAACTGCCAGCTATCTCACAAACTGTTGCAGAGAGTGGTATTTGCCCATGGGTGAAAGATGCATTGTGCTCCCCAGTTACACAGGAACAGCTCTGTGACATGTGGGAAAATTTTTTGCTGTTGTACAAACCTAAATCTAAAGATAAATTCTCAGCCTTGTTGTGGCTTTTTAAACTAGCTATTGAAAAGTTACAAAAAGAATGCTCTGATTTAAGAGAAGAAAACAAATCAATAGAGGCTGAGAATGGTCACTTGAAACACAAATTGACAGAAGGTCAAAACTGGAAAAACGAGACAACAGCCAAAAATCTCCTGCAAGTCCATCAGCTGACCAGACTTGAAAATCATAATAGCCAGTTACAGCTTGAGAGACAGACACAGGCAGACATGATTTCACGTCTTCAAACACGCTTGCAAGAAAGTCAAGCTGCCACTAGGGCTGTCATGCAAAGATTAAGAGAAATAAAAATGGGGGAGGGAAATTCAAATCATTCTGCTTGTGAAGCTAAAATCTCAGCTCTCACTAAACAATTGGAAACCAGAAAAGGTCTCATAGCTGCAGTCCAGTCCAAACCAATACACTTATGCAGGTCTATTGACCCAGATGAAACCCCAACTTCTGAGGAAGAAGATCTGGTGGATGAGATATGCACACAAAATATTCCCCAAGAAATAGCGAATGCCCCACCTATCCCTGAACCCCCTGACAAGATTGCAGTAATAACCACCCAAACCAGAGTTAAACAGAAGGGGGAGGAAGAACAGACCACCACTACCACTATAGACACACCTATGTCACAAGCAGAAATTAAAGCTGCTGCTGGCACTCTGGGACCCCTGAATAAAAAAACTCTTTTAGATTGGTTTGCAAAAGCAGCCCAATATAATATGTGGACTGCCACAGATCTTAAAGTAATTGCTATGGCTGCAGCGGATGCTAATATCTGGCCAGACATCAACCAAGCTTTTGCCAAAGGTAATGAGTCAAAATTAACCCTTAATCAGGTAATTAGAAATATTGTCAAAGAGTTTCACACTGCAAGAGGTGCAGCCCAGCGTTACCATACTGACACACAAACCCCAGGGGAATCTGTAAGAAAATATGTGCTTAGACACCAGCTCCTAGCTATTGCTGCTGATCTAATAGATGAAGACGGGGTTTTCCAAATTAAGGATTTAAATTGGGACCAAAAATGGTTTATGCAGAGTGTGTATGATGGGCTAAGTCTACACACCCAAATGGCCATGGGGACACCTGATTTTGATCATGAAGAATGGAAACTAGAGGAATTAATTAATAAAGCTAGGTTAGCTGAGTCTTTAGCTGAAAGGTGGCAGGAACAAAACACCAAAAGTAAAAATTCCTCCAAAGCCTCCCCGGAGTATAGACAGGCTCTCTCCTACACAAATACAGGAATGCCCCCCAATTATGCTCACGATCACACAGCAGGGAAATGTTCCCCATGCCAGCCCAGGGACTTTTATCCCTTCCCCTGGGATGTCCAGGCTCCTGTAGGGTCCCCCAGGAGTCCCCCTCCATGGCCAGGTTTCCAGGACAGGGCTTGGAGTGAAATTCTGACATTCACTAACTTGTTTTGGGGAATGTATTTCACCCATCTCTCCATGTGGCTCCCCCATTCTGCCCTAACCAGCAACAGTGGTCCCTGGCCCCTACAAGCGTAATCCAGCCTGAAGCAAGCCCCCCCTTTTGTGTGTTTGTGTGTTAAGGAGGGAAATACAGAACAGTGTTGTTGGAAATGTAGTAGGTATAAGGAAAAGATTTTAAGGATGGTTCTTGAAGGATAGGATGAACACTGGCTAAATGGGCATGGTGTAGCATCCATGCAAGGAGGAATTACATGTAAGTTGGAAAGAAGGCTAGAGAAAGTGTTTAAAAAGGGTAACAAAGATTGCTTTTATTGTTGTGATTGGTAGGGTTGTCTTTTAGGTAGTCTGTTTAGGTGTTCTGTTAAAAATAGGGCCTCATCTACACTGTTTTTGCCAGCAAGGGCTAAAACTGTCTGTAAGGAGGAATAAAAGCAGCAGTCTCAAAAATCCTGCCATTTACCATGCTTCTGTGCTGATATGAGTAATTTGTGTGTGCTTGACTATGTGGGATGTATGAGATAGGGTGTATGTATATTTGTATGCTCGAGGAGATCCCCATGCGGGTATGTGTGTGCGTGACTTTGCCTGAGGTCCCTGAGATAGGGGTGTGTGACAAAAATTTGTGTGAGCACATGTGCAAGTGTAATGAATGTTTTATTGAAAGCTTGTGTAAGTGGGTGCGCCTGCTATGTATGTATGTTTGAGGATTCCTACAAATCAGTGCTGGAGCAGGCAGCCATTATGCATGGGTTGTCTACAAAAGTAATACTGTTCGTGCTCTTACAGTATTAAAAGGGGGGAGGATTTATATAATTCCAATGTTTAGATTTATGAATTAACTATGGGAGTCACCCAATGTGCATAAACAAATTAATTGCTCAGGAAATTAATTAGGCCTTGCAGAGGTCAGATCTCTTTATTTCTTACAGTAGCAAGGAGGAGGACTTGGAAGACAACAAACTAAGGAACCAACCAGAGTTTTTATTTTATTTCATTTATGTGCGTGTGTGTTATGCCATGGCTGTTTGTCACTCAGTGTTGTATGTCTTTCTATGTGATGTCACTAAACCTTCAGTTAATTTCTTCACCACCACTTGTTTATCTATGCTTTGTAGTTTGTTTTTTTTTTTTTACAATTTTTCTCTTAACCATCCTCTGACCCTGTCCAATGACAATATCAGCAAACATCACCCCCAATGTTCTCCTTTTGTATCACCACTTTTTCAGGCTTGGATACACTCCCTATAGACTCAGTCCACAACCTCTCACAGGGACTGAAACAAATTGGGGTAACCCTTCCAGACTGGAATCAAATTATGTTACAAGGAATTATAGCCTCAGAAGCAGCTCTCAACTTGTTAGGAATACCAAATTTTCTGTTCTTGGTACTCAGTGGCAGGAAAAGATCTCTCATTATGCTGGACAATATACTTGGCAGCCTCCACATGGAACCCATGCACCCTCATCTGTGGGCAGTGTCCTCAATCAAAGAAAATCTTAACACTAATTGGATTAAGGTAATCGCATAATATCTCCATGCACCAAGGAGATATTATTCTTACCATACAAACTGTAACCCCCAAAGGAAGTCATTTTGGGGCATGTGCCATACAAGCACAGCAAATTTTCAATTTGGAAGAACAATGTGCAACTTAGAAGGCTGCTATGTACTATTACTGCCCAAGCCATTTCCCCCATAAGCAACCAATGACCCACAAGTATACACTTTAGGAAATAAATGTTTTTATGTAACAGCATCCCCTGGAATTCCCGTATGTTATAATGAATTATTTGTGCACACTACCCCGGACACTGGATTCATGTTCACGTGTAATGTAACTAAAAAGTATAATAATTATTAGTCTTGGATGTTGGGCCAAACACGCAATGGCTATGCTTCCACAAAGAGCAATCTATGACCTCCAACCTTAAGTAGATATAGTAATTATTTGTGATGGGTTTTATTTAATTTATTTGTCTGTTTCATGGTTTACTGTGTTTTTGGGCTTGTTCTTGCACCTCATCCTTGTTTTAGTTTAATAAGTTGCGAAATGCAGTATGTGATTTTTGAAGCATTGCTCTGACCCCTGTCAGCCACCCTTTCTGGTTTCCAGAAAGGAACTGCATTGTTCAGTTGGTAAAAACGCGTCAGATGGGCTTGACCATGCTCATATTGATGTTAAGACAGGTACAGCCAGGAAAGTTTTAGTATGGCACACTATCCCTTTCCCTCAACCAATGTCCCAATGTTGTTTTAATCAATAGACTGTGTTTTAATCATTGGTATAGTTATTTGTTATAGTATTAATGATCTTAGGCAGAATAATTTATAACACAATGGTTTTAGTTTAAACAATTATAACAGCTTTGCAAGTGGGGTAGCGCCCCCTGCTGCGCAAAGTCCATGCCAAAAATGGTGTTCACCTCATCCTGTACTTTCAGTGCACGGTCAGTACTGAATGATGTGACCCAATCACACCGCCATGAAACACCGTTTTGGTAAAGAAGTGATGGTAAAGATCACTTCCAACGAGGGTTAAGTGCTGGTAACCTCTGACCCCGCCCACACACTCATGAACCAAAGATGTATCAAACATTCTCTGTTACCATACCAATTTTATGTCATGATTTCCATTTCTCACCTTATTCAAATAATCACGTTGTATTTTCTATTGAACCACCTCATGTAATCTACACACCAATTTTTCTAGACTTGGCAGTTTTTGTAATTTTTTTATGATACGGTTTTAAACGTATCACAGGGGGGAATGTGGCAATAGAATATAGTGTTATTGATATCTTATGTTCTCCTGGCCTGGACAAAGGAAGCCAGACCTAACTTCGGTCAAGCAAAGGCAAAGAGCAGAGAGATGGTCCAGAACAGCCAGCAGGCCTGAGATTGTGATGGAATTCAAGCTGAGATGACTCAACATGTGGATAAGGCCCCATCAGCATACTAACAAAGGCATAGCCAGACAAGTATCTTCTCCTGGCACCGCCACACATGCTTAACAAAGCCTCCTGCTGAACAACTGGAGTTGACAAATGAAACCCATTGTGAACAGATAAGTGGGACATTTGCAACTCTGCTACTGACTTCCAGGCCAGGAAAAGAACAGTCAAGGAAAGATAAGGATGTTAATATGCTCAGGGCCCTCCTGTCCAGGAAGACGCTCTTCTGATATGCTAAAGAACTGTGTGATGTCACCATGACATGGCATCTGGCTATTACTGACCTGTACCTCAGAACTGTATAAAAGAACCTGGTCATACAACATGACTTTGGGTGAAGGCTAGTGGTCACCAGTTGGTGAATCACGTGGTTTCACTCCCTTCCAGACCTTGCACACACGGATCACAACTTGTCTTCGCTCGCCAGCAGCTCTACTCTCCAGCACCAAAGGGCCCTCTCTCAGTCTTTTCCCTGAATCAGCCTGCGTGCTTCCAGGATTTGGCCAGTCACAGGACACGTAAGATATCTTTATCTGGGGACTATCTGTATAATACTGTGTGTGTAGTATAATCCTGCCAAGAATAGAAAACCAAGGTGTGCCGTTCCAATAAAGTTTTGTTTTGTACCACATTGGAGTGGTGTTTTATGACGATCTCGATCCCAATAATTAATTAGCAACATTACTATATTACTATGAGTCTTCAAGGGAGGACGGGGGTATTTTTTTGAAAATACCCCATTAAAGTCATTAATAGTTTTGTTTTTTTCTTGATTTTTTCCCCCCCCGGCAGATATTTGGGGATTACAATATAATTACTACACTGATAGGTAGGTAAATAGTTGGGTACTACACGTACACCACATCGGTGTTCTGTATCTGTTGTAATGACATCTTTTTGTACTTCACGGGTTCATCTGTATTTCACAGGTTTACCGCATGATCAAGCTCCTTTGACATAATTTTACATTATGATTTGTGTTGCTGATGAAGACTAGGATACCTGGTCAGAAACATAGCCGTGTCCAACACTGAAGCATGTATCCTCTAATCTATTTTTTGGAAATAGAAGGGCTTCTGTAATATCATAATATACAAAATCCATCACTCTCCTTTGGATGAGTTTGGTCAGTTTCAGCTCTCATATTGAATACCTGTATGATATGTATCCATTGATTAATCCTATGTAATATTACTCTGATTTTATGGACAAACATATTTTGTATTGTTGGTATTATTGCTTTGAATTATGAACTATGACAATGGTTATTTTAGTTTTTTCTACATGAATATCATAATATACAAAATTGCTTTTAGCACTTCTTGTGTTGTATTTTCGATTGTGATGCCACCTTTATAGTTGGTGACTTGCTTTGGGGGTGGGTTCTATAGTCCTTTTGAGTGTGTATATTTTTTTAACCAGAAACTACCCTATCGCATTCATGTTAGCTTACACATTCTAGAAACGTCAGTGCCGAGGATGGAGGTAGAAAAAAACACCCCAAGACACAATTAATACCAGTTTTTTCAAGACAATACATAAGGGTTACAGAAAGATTTCCATGGGTAAAAACAGACATTCAGGCAGCGCGGCGGTTGCCTGGCCCGGGACAGAAGACACCGGCCACCACTCTCTGGGAGGGGCACCGAGGTAATGTGTCCACAGCCAGAGAGCTGTACCATCAACTGCATGCCCCAGGTGGGGTGGGGGATGCAGCAGACATGCATCCATCCAGCCTTGCCTCCTGCCATAACAGCCCCCGCCTCTCGGCAGGAATGAAAGGGCTGAACAGATTGCCCACTGTGGCATGAGTTGGTGGCCCTTACCCAGGACCTGACCCTGGGATTATCTGAGGGACACATTTCGCGTCAGCTGCCTACCCACCCCAGACCGCAGCGGGCCAGTGTCACATCTGTTTTCATCCAGTGAATCAATCCTTTCCTGCATACTCAAATAAAAAAAATCCCATTGGCAAAGAAGAGAAAGTTTATTCATTTATTTTATTGTATTTATATGCTGCCCACCATGCCTACGGCATCTCGGGGCGACTTCCAACACAATATAAAACAATACATTAAAATCTACAATATCATCATTAAAACCCATTTAAAACACCCCCACACAAATTTAGCCCACCTTCCCCTCCCCCACCTCCGAAGGCCTGAGAGAACAGTCTTGTCTTACAGGCCCGACGGAAGGCCAACATCTGGAGATGTACGGGCGCAGTCTCCACACCAGATACAGCTGGCGGAATGCCGCTTTCGTCATCATATCCACCTGCTGATCTAGACGGAGACCTGCATCTAATAACACCCCCAGACTCTGAACCTGCTGGGCCACGGAGGGGTGCACCCCCTCCACAACAGGGGGCAACACCTCCACCTCCCGGCCTACCACCATCACCTCCGTTTTATCGGGATTGAGCTTCAGTCTGCTCTGCCATAACCAACTTGCCACGGCCTCCAAACACTGAGACAGCACAGAGACGGCAGGGCCTGGGTCGGCTGAAAAAGAGAGGTAAAGCTTGGTGTCATCAGCATATTGGTGGCAACGCACACCAAACCCTCTCACGATCTCCCCCAAGGGCTACATATATACATTAAACAATAAAGGAGACAGGGTTGAAGCTTGCGGAACGCCAGAGTCCAGGGGCTAGATGTTTCTGCTCCCAGGACAACCCGCTGGGTCCTCCCCGAGAGGAATGACTGGAACCAACCAAGGGAGGTCCCATCCAGACACCTGTGGTGTTCCTTGCCTTTCGGTAACTTTGTTTTGGGAAAGTACACCAAGAAACCAGCCATCTATGTAAAAGAACTTGTCTTATGATGTTGTCTCCCCAGAACCCGATTGCTAATTATTTTAAGACGAATAAGTCAGGGAATCAAAATGTTTAATGTACATGCAGCTGTTTTGCACTCGGTTTTAGAAAGCATTACCCAACTAAACATTCTGTATCTTGAGCACTGTAGAAAATATGAGAAATAATTTTATTATTTTTTTTTTAAAAAGGAAATTCTTGTTGGAAAAATGGCTGTATATTCCAAGGAAAATTCTAAGTAAACAGACCTCTTCTAAAGTGGGGTTTTAAAGGCTAAGGCTGGAGGCTGAGAAGCTATAACAGATCTTAGCCAAATACTGCCTCTGACATGGTGGGTCCTTATAGGACACTGAACAGGAAACGGTTAGAGTAGACTGTGGATGAGTCTCCAATGGTATCCTACTAATAAGCAGAAAGCTAGAAATCGGATGTCATCACAGTCTGCTCTAAGAAGCTTTCCCAATTTCTCTGTATTGTGTTTTTATATCTATCATGGTACTCAAAGTTTTAACAGGAAGAAAAAGTATTTACTGAAACTGTAAGTAAAATTATTGGTCTGTTGGATAAACATAAGGAAAAGCTGATGATTTCCTAGATATTTTTTAAAACTTTGTTTGATTTTAAGGCAACAGATAATGCTTTGCACTTACATAGCACTCTCCATCCAAAAATATCAAAGTATTTTACTAGCAAATAAGACTTTCAGCACAGCAGATGCATAAACTAACAAAGGCAAAGGCCATTATCCTGAAACTATTTAGGTAGATGGCAAAGTTCCACAGATGTGATAGTCCCTTTGCTGTCAATGGGCTAATCATGTGCATAAAAGTTAATCATACCACACCCACAAAGGATGGAGCGCGTATGACTGAGTTTCTCAGCAACAGACTTTTAGGATTGTAGTCTACACTGTGCATACACACAGCAAGAACTGCTATTCAGAAGAAGGATTCACATCTGCCTTTCTGGAAAGTCAGTACAGATAGTAGTTTATTTAATGGCTAACACTTTTCATTTAAAGGAGCAAAGTTGACCTGAGATCTAATAATCATTTTTTAAAAATTCAATTTCCAACATTACACCCCTCCCCCTTTGTGATTCTACAATCTTCATGTGCTTTATTTCAGTTTCACGCCAAAAAATCTAATCTCAATTGCAATGTGAAAGATTTGCTCAAGAAAGGGGGAAATTGATTATCTACAAGGCAGTGGTCAAACTGACTTTATGCAAAATGTAATTTTTTCATGAGTAAACTGAGAATTCCAAGTAGGAGAAGTGTAAAAAGTTCAAAAAGGCTCTGGCTTTTATTAGGGGAGAAGTCATGTTCTGGCATTTGAATAATGTTCAGGTGTGGATTGGCTGTGTGGTTGTTTTATTTTAAATGAAGAGGGGAAGGAATTGAAAAATGCATGCTGAGTGGCTTAGCAGATTTTTTGTGTGTAGCAAATAAATGAGGGACCATATTATTGTAACGGCTGATTTATTACACACAACTTCAACGTAATGTCTTTGTTCGATCAAGACTAATCAGGCATAGAGATAAACATTTTGGTCCTCTAAGTCATGAAGGTTCTGTCCTTTGCAGATTGGACACAGAATATTCCTTACTAGGGGTGGGACTTGGGCAAAAATTCGGTTCTTGGTTTTTATTAGAATCGGATCTCTGTCTACCAGTTCTACTATCGATTCTCGGTATCTGACTTTTAACATTGCGGTTTCCCCCATGATGTTAAAAATCTGATTAAAAAAAACAATGCAAAAGATCCAATACCAAGAAAGAACCAAGATATCGGATTCATCCGATATAGCCATCATCAGATACTTTTGGTTCTTGGTCAAAAGGCCTATCCCTATTCCTTATTGTCTTGGAAGAGAGGAATTGATGCTATTACCTATTTTTTTGAAGTGCAATCCAGTATTTGAAAACGTATGTACTCTGAAGTGGTTGCAACTGGCAGTTTATCCTTTTAATACTCAGCTCATTCACACAAAACTGCGGCTCTTGAGAAAGTATAGAGAGTCCAGCTTGTGTTGCTGTGGGTCGGGTGTTGGAAGAAGGGGCTTGCCACATTAGCAAAACCATGCACAACCACCCTCTGATGCAGTCTCTCTTGAGCAGGTGTTCTTCCCATTGCTTTGCTTATGTCCTCCTGATATCCTTCTGCTGAATTCAAGCAGACATCATTCTTCAGTGACTCAACCTGTCTTAATGTGGCTACCAGCCAGCCAGCCTCCCTCCCTCTGGAGCTTAGTTCTGCCACAGCCTTGATCTTCCTAATCATGGTGAGAAACTGGTAGCAGAGGCTGTATTCTTGGCTTAGGCCCTGGAAAACTAATATTTGATAAATCTTGCAGTTTTGTCTTGGCTAATGTAACTGCAGTTTCTGTTCTTATTTATTCTTCTTTGCTAAGAGAGGGATGCATCTAGAATCAACAGAAAACTCTATCAAGAGACCCTTTTAGTAAACAAAATTCCAGTACAGAATTAAGAGATATACCATGCATAAAACAAAAAGTGTGTTTTCATAATGTCAACTGATAAAAGTATAGCAGCTTTCGCTTCTGAGGGAAATGTCTTGGCCCTTAGTCCTTTCAACATCGCTTGTAAAGTTATTTCTCTTTACAGAAGACTGTTGTTCACTCAAGACTTGTTCAAATAGAAGCCAATAACCTTCAGAACAGGGAGGCATGTCTCAGGTCAGTCTGCACCACTCTGAGGACAAAACACTCAAGACGTTTTCTGTAAACTAGAAGAGATCTCATAAGCAATTAGTTAAAGTTAACATTCTCCTTTGGAAACAAGGTTTATTATTTTCTCATGATCCATTTATTCACAATATGAAAACACAACAGAGGAAGAGAGTGTATTGAACACATAATAAGCTCAATTGATTCCATGTCACCTTTTCTTCCAGCTGCTACTATGACTGGAAGACTAAACGAAATTCAATATACGCAATAGTCCCATGGGCCTTGTTCACTTTGTACCTCTGAAACTGTACCAAAATTCGGTTTGGAGTCCCTTTTAGAACATCTGGAGTTGACACTTTTTGTATTTATCTTGCTAAACAAAGATTCCCACTTTCTCCCCTGCCAATACCATGAAGGATTTAATGCACCAGCAGGAACTAAAACTCTGAAACTCAATTCAACATTTTCATAAAATGATTCCTTCACATACTCACACAGCCTTTGTGAGTAAAGCAATATTGGACCAAATAAGCCTGCGTTAAATTTCTTTGCGGAAAAAGGACTAGTGTTAATAGCAGTTGTCTGACTAGTGATTTCATCATACTGAAATACAGAAGAAATCTGTACGGGAAAGAGTCCTTTACCCAAGCTATTCCAGTATTTCCTTTGAAGTATCTTAGCAGTTGCTGCAATGCATCCTGCAATCTGAGAGCTCCAGGCAGCTCAGTGATAAGACTGGAGATAATAGATTCTAGGATCAAAAGGAGAGGACAAGCAGGAAAATCAGTAAGGTTAATGAGGCAAAAAAGAAGATAAAAAAGTGGCCAGATGTGGTAAATTACCATGGGGTCCTTTGTCCCAGAGCATTCACACCAGTTTCTGTATTTTGGGTATTTCTACCCATATAATTGGGGCCAAGTGGTCTCAGAGTAATTTGTGTTGTATGCAAATACTGTGCGCTTATGTGAACACATGCTTGTCACCTGAGGCAAGGGCAGGTTGCCCCATAGCAACCGTCCTGTGAGAACAAGGGCCAAATACAATTCTCAGATTTGTAAATAAATTGGAATAAGAAGTGTATACAAAGTTGTCTTCACATCTTGACACTTCATAGGGATTATCACCACCCTCTGTATCCTTACAAAATAAATTAAAAATGTATATTAATGACTCCAATGGAACTACATAGAAAAAAACAAATAGGTTTTGGAAAAAAGTTCTACAACCACCACATGGTTGCATAACTCATTCCTTCTCCATTTTGATATCACGGGATAATAAGAGGATGATGGAAGGACAAGTACATACCAAGTACACGAAAGCCAGTGTAGACTAGTAAATAAGATGTTGTATTTGGACTTGGGAGACAAGGGTTCAAATCCTGTCTTAACCATGAACTAATTAGGTGGCCTTCGGCAAGTCACTATCTGTCAGCCTCAGTTCCCTGATTGTAACATGAGAATAATAATGACCTACTCATCAGGTTGTTGTGAAAGATCGTAAAGCACTTTGAACACCAAAAGTTCTCTATAAATTACAATGCTAACAACACTGACCAGAATTTTCCTTTCAAAATTTGAACAGGAATGCAGAAGAAAAACCTGTGTTTGCCCAATACATTCAGTAATACAATCAAGAAGTTTTCATTGCTGTGAATAGTCTATCTCACAAATCAGAAAGACCTTGGTTGTTCTGCTGTCTACATCAATCTTCTGGGAATAAACCAATTTGCACACTTTGCTATTCTGGCTGCTTTTCTAATTAGTTTTGTCTTTGTGAATTGATGTGACCTGCTTGTACAAAACACATCTTTTGCTTTCTTAAACTCCTTTGAGACTTCAACATCCTCCATAAAATAGCAGCCAAGTATTCATCAGCCTGATGTAAAATCCAGATGTAGAATAAATATTAACTCCACCCAAATTAAACCATGAAAGTCATGTTCTACCATTTTCTACAAAGATATTAGATTTTTTATTGGACTATAGGTAAGCAGACAACTGTATAATAAACCCCAAGAGGAGAAGACAGTTCTTTGAAAAGAAGGAAATAATTGAGTGAGTTTAAATGGTGCCTCATATTGCACCAAACAACAGGTGAAGAACAACTGTTTTTTTTAAAAAGGTGTAACTCATGGCAAGGCTAAAAACAAGCTACGATAAGCTGGCCAGAAAAGGGAACCTAAAAACCAGTAAACCATTCAATAGCATTAAATAATAAAAAAAAGTGCAACGCACATGGTAAAAGCAACTCCCTGGAAGGGGGTGGGGTCCTAGCCCACCCATCCTTCCCTGACCCTGGAGCCCTAGGTAAGTTTGCATCTGCACATGTAAAACCAAATACAGATGCACAATGATCATGTAAAACTTTCTCCAGGGTCTTCCTAACTCCTCCCCATCCTCCTTACTACCCCTCTCGGTAAGGGTTCCCCAAGGCTCCGTCCTTGGCCCTCTCCTTTTCTCTATCTACACCGAAACCCTAGGCAAACTCATTGCCTCCCAGTTTCCAATACCACCTATACGCTGACAACACTCAACTCTCTCTCCCCACTCCTTCCATCTCCCGCTCTCTTCGAGCTCGTCTCACCAACTGTCTCTCTGATATCTCCGCCTGGATGTCTCAATGCCAACTCAAACTGAACATGGCGAAACCTGAACTCCTGATCTTCCCTCCAACCCTTCCTCTCCCTCTTCCCTATCAATTACCATTGACGGGGTCTCCATCCTCCCCCTCCCCCAAGCCCGCAGCTTGGGCTTCATCTTTGACTCGCACCTTACCTTACCTTCAAACCCTACATTGACTCCGTGGCCAAATCCTGCCGCTTCTCCCTCCACAACATTGCCAAGATCCACCCTTTTCTGTCTGTCTCCTCTGCCAAAACGCTCATCCATGCCCTAGTCATCTCATGCCTCGACTATTGTAACCTCCTCCTCGCTGGCTTCACCGCTCTCACCTTTCTTCCCTTATCTCTGTTCAAAACTCTGCTGCCAGGATCATCCACCTAGCCCGTCGCTTTGACCACGTGCAGCCTCTCTTCTCTCCACTGGCTCCCCCTTCCTGAGCGTATTCTGCACAAGCTCTTCACCTACACAGCCCTTGACAACCTCGCTCCCCCCTACCTCTCTGACCTGATCTCCCTCTGAACCCTTCACTCCTCTTCCATCCCCTCCCTCACCCTCCCATGCCTCCCCTGCTCCCCCAACCGCCTTCGTCCCTTCTCTCTCGCTGCCCCGCATGCCTGGAACTCCCTCCCTGCCCTTGTCCGCCTGGCCCTCACCCTCCACACCTTCAAGTCCCTCCTCAAAACCCACCTCTTCCGCTCCACCCTTCCCAACTCCTGCTAATCATCCCCACCCAGGATTATCCCCCCCCCCATTATCTGCAAACTCCCAATTCTCTGTAACCAAGCCAAGAACGTGTACCTGAGTTCTCACATCCTCATGAATGTTGCATCCCTTGTCTCTCCCTCTGTTCTCCCTTCCGTCTCCCCTCCCCCTGTCTTTAGATTGTAAGCTCTCGAGTAGGGACTGTGTCTACCTTACTCTTTGTAAAGCGCCAGGTACATAGCTGGCGCTATATAAATGCTAATAATAATAAAGATAAAACTCACTGGAAGTTGAAAAACAAGCTAATACTAGACCGTCTCAAAAGGGAAACTAAACTATGGAACCAGTCATTAACCTGTAAAAAGCACATTTAAATCAGCCGTGTCTACTAAAAACAGTGCAAAGCAGAGTCAGCAGGGTGAGGGTTGGCTCCTTAGAAACGTACAGCAGTCGAATGGGAGCAGACCAGCAGAACATGTTGAACGAACAGAAGCACATTGGAGGGCCACACAGAGGCGTAGTATCCACTGAAAGCAGGTGGCAATGGGTGGGCAGTCCATGGACGAGACGCAGACTGGCCAGGACCACTTCCTCCTGACAGCTGTGATGGTAGGAACTCTGCCATGGCCAGATCACAGGCTTCATGTCATGTAATTTTAATTTTTAATAATAATTTTAATTTTTATATAGTGCCCCCCAGCCATGGCACTCAGAGCTTCAGAGCGCTTCAGAGCAAGAACTAATTAACACAACTTTTAACCCTTACAACAACCCTGTGAGGTAGGAAAGGCTGAGAGAATAATGTGACTGGCTGAAGGTCACACAGTGAGTTTCTGGCTGAGGCAAGACTTGAACTGGGGCCTCCCCCCTTCCTCCCAGTCCAGAGGAGGAGATAAAAATCACTAAAAGGAATGGCTGCGAGGTCACAAGTTGGATGGCCTGCTGTATGAGCAGCTGCATCAGCCCACACATTGCCCCCAATCCCAAAATGCCTGGGAATCCAGTAGATGAGCATGCGGGCACCCAGGGACCAGAGACTGTGCAGTTGCAGCCGGATCGCCACCATCAGTGGTTTGGGTTAAAACAGAGGGAGTCCAAGGCCTCCAAGGAACACAACAATTCAGAGTAGGTTACAGGCCACACCAGCTGCTCGGCCAACACAAATCACAAGGTAAAAAAAGATGGCAAGGAGCTCTGCAGTAAAGATGGAATACTTCCGAGGAAGTCGGCGGGCAAGGCTATGGCCAGCGCAGACCACATATGCTCCCACAAAGTCCCCAGACTTGGAGCCATTCCTAAAAAGGGCCACAGAGTCAAAGCAGCAGGAACGATGCTCACAATAAAGCTGTGGGTACTGCTCAGGTGATGTGTCAGAGTGTGGAAACAGAGACAGGGAGCAGCAGTAGGAAAGCGGACTAGCAGTCAAAGGTGGAAGGGTGGCAGAAGCCCCAGGAGCAATACTCTCCAAAGACAGATGCAACTCCTGCAAAAGATACCGCAGCCAGAGTCCAAAGGGTGAAATGACAGAGCTCCAGGCCATGAACAGGGTCTCGTACCTGGGTCGAAACACAGAGTCCCACGTGGGATGCCCCAGCAAAATAATAGAGAATGTGGAAAGAGAACCGAAAAGGGAGAAAGGGTAGAAGTGCTGGATGGATGCAGAGTAGGGGTGGGACCCCGGGCCCATTACCGGCTACCGGATTTAGAGTACACAGAGGGGATGGATGCAGAGTACACAGAGCGGATGGATGCAGAGTACACAGAGGGGATGGATGCAGAGTACACAGAGGGGATGGATGCAGAGTACACAGAGGGGATGGATGCAGAGTACACAGAGGGGAAGTGCGACACAGCCCTTCCTAGTGGACAATAATAGACCACACGTCAGACATGTCAAGAAATAAAAGAAAGAAAAAATTCAAACGGTGAGCCAGCTATGTCACATAAATGCAATCCTTTCAAAGCTGCCAAATTATGAAAAGCCTTCTATATACAGGGATGCTGAGAGCCCTTCCATTTCTGTAGTTTTGTTTTTTTGAAACATTTTATTAACGCACATTACCTGTCTAGGTGTAGGAATGGGATGAAGTGTGGATGGCTGGGGTTATATATGTAATTGCTTATACTTGATTACTATGCTATTTTTACTTGTTGTAAGCCACCCTGAGCCAAATAGATAGGGCAGAATATGTATTTAAAACATAATGTAAATGCAGTGTAATTGGGTAGGTTTAGAGAGTCCAACACGTTAAAAGACCTTGGAACTGCCCACAGTATGAGCAGCTTTCATGTGGGCACAACTGTCTGTTGAAAAGTGAAGGGAAACCCTTGAAAACGTCTTCCCAAATCCATGAACCAAGGAGCATCCCCACACCATGGAGAGCAGAATGCCTCCTGAAGTACCAGCTGGAAGCAATGTCTTTTGCCCTGTCTTATAAATTCTGGATAGAGTCCAACAAAAGTGGAACAGTGTTTTCCTGCACGCCTGTTCTTGACAGAGATCTACAAAGGATTCTTCTTTAAACCATTAAAGCCAGTCTCAAATTTAGCCCATTTGAGATGCTGCTTAACTCTAAGTATATGAAGAAGAATCAGATTTATGTAAAACAAATGACCCCCTCAGAGTGGCCATATTTGTGCTTCCTGGAATTTCAGTGGAAACTATATTGAGCTTGTGGTTACTTCTTTCTTTGGCGATGAGATGACTGATTAGCACATAATCATTATTACTACATGTTTTCAGATGGATGAAATCAGACATTAACAAAAATATTAAGGGTCAGCACATCAAGTTCAAAGTTGGGAAAAATGCCTGTTGACACTAATAAAATGAATTAAATACAAAAATGAACCGTCTAGTATGTTTCCTAGCAGAATGAGTGGTCCATGCCATCACTAACTCCAATACATACACCTATTTCGTAAGCCAACTGCTCTCTGTGTAAACAAACATCCACCAGCCACAAAGGACTGTGTTGAACATGTGTGTCACGAAGGAACATAAGGCCACACAGGAGAGATACTGAACTATAGGTCTAGCAGCCCGCCCCCAGGGACGTTTAGAACAGCCCTGGGGCTGGAAGTTGCCCTGCCCTGTCCCCACAGCCGCTGACCTCACGCTGCTCGCTCCTCCCCTCACAGGTGGGTGAAGTCACTCCTCCCACGCCCCCACCCCCCGGGACAGGCCCTGAAAGCTGTGAGCCCACCCCAGCGGGCAGCAGCCCTCAGGCGGCGCCCAAAGGGCGACGACAAGAGGGCACTGGCCGTTTTGTGGCCGGAGCGAGGACAGCGAGGAGTCACCCCCCTGACGACACCCACGCCACACAGTCTCCTCCAACCATCGCTACCACCGCCGGACATCACGCAAGCGCTCCCGTGACACCCACAGGCCAGGTTTCCCCCTCTGCTGCCCGGACTGGTACCATGTAGGATGCCTCCTCACATCTCCCTCACCTCCACACCCTCTATCTCCCCCCTCCTACTTGCCCTTCTCATGGCTCCCCTCCTCCTCCCTCTCCCTCCTCCAGTGGCCTTTCTCCAACCAACCTACCCCTTATTCACACCCACGCCCATTCCCCCTCCTCACCCTCATCCCCCCTTGCCCATTCCCTGTACGCTCACCCCCACCTGCCCTCATCCAAACCTTTCACAGCCTGCTGTGGTCGATGTGAGGCCGGTGCGAGACCCAAACCCTGCAGGTCCGGCTGCTCCATATTCCCCAATCTCATCTGCATCCCATCCCTTCCCCAAAACCAGTTACCTTTCTCCTGCTGCCTCTGGAACTGCTATTCATCCGTGGCTAAAGCCGCCTTCATCCATGATCTCTTCCTCGCTCGCCCCTTTCAACTCCTTGCTCTTACAGATACCTGAATCTCACCCTCCAACTCTGTGACCCCAGCCACTCTATGCTCGGGGGGCCTGTCGTTCTCTCATCGACCCCGCCCT
>QEPC01012300.1:401375-423083 GCA_003113815.1 Sphenodon punctatus
CTCTCCTCTTCTCTCTTCACTGGCTCCCCCTTCCTGAACGTATCCTATTTAAACTCCTGGTTTTCACATTCAAATCGCTACACAACCAAGCTCCCCCTTACCTCTCGGACCTAATCTCCCTACGCACTCCTGCACCCGCTCTCCGATCATCCTCTGTCCCCTCCCTCACTCTCCCTCGTTTCTCCTGCTCACCTAATCGCCTTCGACCCTTTTCCCTTGCCGCCCCCCATGCCTGGAATGCCCTCCCTGCCCACATCCGCCTTGCCCCCTCCCTCTGCTCCTTCAAATCCCTCAAGACCCACCTGTTCCTCGCTGCCTTTCCCATTCCCTGCTAGACATTCCCATATAACTACTGTCTGCCGGCCTCTGCAGACTGCTGCAACCTGACTGTAACCAAGCCAAGCACACGCACCTGAGTCTTTGCACCTGCTTGAATGTTTGTCTGTCTTCTCCCCTGTCTCTCCCACTGTCCCCTCTCCCTGTCTCCCCCTCCTTGTCTTTTAGATTGTAAGCCACAGGCAGGGACCGCATCTATTTCTATGTTCAGTACAGCACCAGGTCACACGACTGGCACTATATAAATGATTATAATAATAATTATTATTATTATTATTTTTATTATTATTATTATTATAGATATAATGTTGAGAACTGACAACTCAATTCATGTAATCATGTAG
Organism: Sphenodon punctatus; assembly: GCA_003113815.1. Taxonomy (NCBI): domain Eukaryota; kingdom Metazoa; phylum Chordata; class Lepidosauria; order Sphenodontia; family Sphenodontidae; genus Sphenodon; species Sphenodon punctatus. Next base: position 402,056 of record QEPC01012300.1, read on the forward strand.
TGTAAAATGAGAGTTGGGAAATCCATCCAGAAAATGGAGAGAGATAAAGGATGTGTTTTCAGAGGAGACACCAGACAGAAACCCATTCAGGTGCAAATTAAGTTTGCCTGTGTGCCTACCTGCTGGCTTTGCCTACATGCAGACAGGCACGACTTCTCCAGCTTCCCCAAGGCGGGAAGGGGAAACAAAGGGCTCTGAAATGCTATTTAAGCCAACAGACAGGACAAAGAAGGAGCCACCTTCTGCTATCTCTTGGAGCTGAGAGCTCACCTACACCTTGCATGCCAGTAAACAAGACTGCTGGAACTACGGACTGAGAGAAAGGACTTTGCTTTCTACCAGCTAAAAGATCAGTGCCCAGCCATTTACATCACTGACTGAGAATGGACTTTCTGTAGGGTAAGATCTTATATAGGGAATTACCTAGTAATGTGTTATATTACTTTTCATTTGATTAGCCACTCAGTATCAAACTATATTGCCTTATGTAATAAATAAACTTTATTCTTATCTTTATGAAGAAGTGTCTGTGGTCTAACATTGGGAACACAAGTGAGCGCCTTGAGTTTTCAAGCTCTTGTGAACCCAGAGAGAAAGAGTCTATGGATGGGAAGCTTTCTGGGAGTTTGGGGTGGCAAAGGGATTCTTCCCTTTGCAGGACTGGGCCAGCCAGAGAGAGAACTGGTTCAGGTGGGCTGCAAGTGAGGGAAATTGAGTCACCGAACCCAGGAAAGTGGGGTGTTGGACCCTCAAACCCGTGACAATGTGACACTATCAGCCATATTCCAACAAACAGACTAATACATGTAGTTTATGAGGATCTCATCCTAAATTTGTTCAAGCACATTTAGCAGTTTGCAAACTACTGGCCTGGGCAATTCAAAAGCAGGTTCAGTATAAAACAACAAGCTGCAAAAGCCATTGAGCAGACACCATGTATCAGTCAAGGAAGCAGGGATTCTCCTTTCTGGAGCCTAACTGTATAAAAACAATATGGCTTTTCTATTGTCCCTTCAGATGGTTTCAAATATCACAGAATTAATCAAATATCCAAAGTAGTAAGTCAGTTTTTGGCATGAAACTTACTCACTGGGTCAAACATAGTTCAAGGCACTTAAACGCCAAAAGCCCTAAATGGAACTGATCAATTGATCAGTACTTCACAGTTAATTCAAAGTTTTATTGACTGAGTCTTGACTGTGTTCTACAGACAAAGAAAAATTAGTTTTAAAAGTTCCATGGTTTAAATCTGGTGAGAGGGCTGCAGTTCTTTCTTTCTGACTCAGATCTGGCCACCATCATCCATGCAGGCTAGACTACAGCAATGAAGCCTATGTCAGGCTTCCCTTGGTGACTGCTCAAAAGCTGCAACTGGTGCAGAACGTGACAGCCTGGCTCCTTTTTGGGGTAGATCTCCTTGATCTCATTACACCTGTGCTCTCTAGTCTGCATTGGCTTCCTATAGCTTTCCAGGCACAATTCAAGGTGCTTGTTTTGACCCTTAAAACCCTAAATGGCTTGGGACCCACGAAAGGCCGCCTCTCCTTCCATGTTCCACTGCAACCCCTGCGGTTTGTTAGGAATGTCCTCTTGCCGATATCACCTGCCAATCTTGTCCATACAACAAGGGCCCGTGGAGATACAGTCTCGATTGTTGCCCGAGCATTATGGAACTCGGGGCCCAAGCGTGAGTATACTCCAGAGGCTGTGCAAAACTTTCCTTTTTGGCAAAGCATTTGGCAGGTGGGAATAGAGGTTGGGGTGGGTGTGTTTTTGGGGTTGAGGGTAGGGATTTTATTGTATTTTTATCAATTGTATCTGTGTTTTTATTTCTGCAAGTCACCCTGAGTCTTCGCAGAAGGGTGGGATATAAATTTTAACAAAATAAATAAAATAAATAAATAAACACGCAGTAAAGTTGCCAAAATCAAGGGTCAGGTTTGCTTCACAACCTATCCCCATATTCAGCCATTCCCTCCCATCAAGTTGTCCCTGGAGTGTGTGTACACATACTCTTGTCACACTCTTCTTGGTGACCACTGTGACAAATTCAAACTCTCTCTGGGTGTTTGTAAACAATATGCTGCCACGCATGGCCACCGAGGAGCCACTCATCCGACCACCTATCTGAAGGTGGTGCAGGGGGATGCACACTCCCATGAGCCATGCAGCACCCATTGATGGCTGCTCACAGTACACTGCTGAGAAATCCACAGTGCGCCGTGCAGGGCAAGCCAAAAAGGACCATGGCAACAGGCGTCCACACAACCCCTGGCTGTATGAATTGGGGTGGCCACCCACACCAGCAGACCAGTCCACCAACCTGTGGGTGGGAGACATGGCCTTTGCATGTCACAGGAACTGACCACGCATGCTGGGCAACCTGGATTGCCCAGTGATCACAATGGGACATGTCAATTTATAAAAGCCAGCCTGGCACACTTCCCCCTCCCTCATGGTCCATGGCAGGGGGAGTGCAAGGTGGCTACTGTGGTAGCTATGTTGGGAGCCGCCCATTAGACTCCCTTCACACGCACTCCACCTGAGTGATCCCGCTCCACCCCTAGCCTTGCTCATTTAAGAACACCTCTCTCTCACACACACACACACACTCTGGAACAAGGCCACGGTTTGAGACAGACATGGTGGCAGCTGCACCCTTAAAATATGAGGGAAATTGGTTTTCCTCACACACTGCTCTCTTTACGCTCAGAGGACACACTAGTCTTCCAAATTTAGACAAAGCAAGTACAGATTAGCAATGTCAATGTACAGTATATTATGGTGAAGCAGGATTATTGATAAATGCATCAAGTCTGAGATAATTAGACAGGAATACAGGTTTAAGTGCAGGAATTGCCAAATCCAAACCTTTTATATTGACACCTTTTAGACATTTTAAAATAAATTACAAAGATTTTGTCATCTCTTCTAAAACATTTTTTTTTAAAAACCCTCTCTCATTTTTTTAAAGAGTTGTCACCATATCAGGCTGTGTGTCTTTGTCCCCCTAGCTGCTGCCCTCCATCCTGTGGCTGTAATGAGAACAACATCCTGCTTGTGCTAGGAGTCATTACTGCAAGGAATAAATGAGGTTGCTGCCTCAAACGGGATCGAAGGTTGCCAATTAACAAGCCAAAGTATATAGGTACAACTCAATTTTATTGGATAGACACTTAACATCTGGACATGGCAGCGTTCTCAGTTACAAACCCCAGTAACCCAAGGTATCTTATGTGTCAGAGGCACAGTCCGAGACGCAGGCTGGTTCAGAGGAGAAGGGGAGGGGGCCCAGCAGGAAGCTGAGCAGGAGTCTCTCTGGATCTTTGAGAGCATCGGTTAGGATCAAAGACCCACCCGGCTCACTTGCAAATGCTAGTGGCCGTTCGCGTCAATGACAAATGGTAAGGGGCTGGGCTTTCCCTTTTATAGCTTTATTTATTAGGGATACATGTTGCAGGGTCCCCTCTGCCAGGTGTAAGAGAATAAGCGGACTATTCATTATGCTATCACTCGGAGCACAGCCACCAAGCTAGTTTGGGGGGAGTTTTAGGGAGTTACTGTTTATTCGTAGAGGAAGGCACCTCCCTTTCTTACAAACTCTCTTTGTTTTCTCTCAGGCCTCTTTCTGTGTTCTCAGAGATAGTGCCTGTCTGGGGTTTGTTATTGTGGCCTTAAAAATACATTTTCTGCTTAGAGAATGATTTTGATAACTTTATTCTCATGGGCCTAGTTGGATAGAGTCAGCCTGAGGCCTGTGGCTGAATTAACTAAACTGAGTTGTCCAAATCTCATCCTGCTTGTGTCTCTGATCATGGCCAATACTGCCTAATAAATACATAACATTACCACTAGTTTTTGTCTTGTGCTAATATTTTTGAGCTCTCTCCACCAACCCTGCCTCCCTTCAGTCCCCAAATGCATAATTGGTCCACTTCCTAGCTCTCTCTGCTGTTTTTCCCTTCCCCTTTTTCTGGAAGCATGGTATCATCATTGGATAGCTTCGTCTGCTCCGACTGACAGGTTATATCAAAAGTGAGTCAGTCAGCATGTTTGCATGGCGTTGCTGGAACAGGATCTTCTAATAATAGATGGTTACAGTAGGCCCGCTTGCTGTCCTAATTTATTATTATTATAAGCATTTTTATAGCGCCAGCGATGTACCTGGCGCTTTACAAAAAAACCCAAGATAGATACGGTCCCTGCCCGAGAGTTTACAATCTAAAGACAGGGGGAGGTGATGACTAAGAGTGCTGTTCAAATGGAGCTGCTGGAGAATTACAATCCCACTTTTATTTGTGCATTTCTTAAAAAGTTGAGATTCATCCATAACCACAATTCTGCAGAGCTCCTTGGAAAGTTTTGTTTTCTTTCTGAGAGCAACCAACCAAATTTCCATTCTAGGTTACAAAAATGTGCTCTTCATTAAAACTGTCATATAACCTTGTTAAGGTTTACAATAGCATTGCAACAAAACAGATGCTGAACTGGTTTTATGTTCTTTAAAGACTAGTGTTGTTATAGAGTTAAAGCAAAGGTAGTGACCAGCCTTAACGTTGTCAAAGGGTGATATTAAAACATTTCCAGTAAGTCACTCTGGTAGCCTCTTTCTTATTCCTTTCGACGAGAAAAAAATCATCTGCCATTGGACCTTCATTGAACAGGTTTTTAAATGAGACTAACTAGCCTGTTGCACAACACCTTCTTGAAGGATGATGTAAATATTTTCAGTAAACATCAAAATTATGGCTTTATATTTATTTATTTCACAATTTTTTTTACTCCACACCCTTCTGGCTAACAGCAGTCCAGGGGGTAACAATTTACCAAATTAAAACATATAATATACAATAATATAACACAATAAATATAATATAAATATGACAAAATAAATTTATAAAAATCCACATGGTAGACCACCACAAAATATAAAATCCCTCCCACCCTAGCACTCAACTCTCACTCATCTCCTTCAACAAAGGCCTGGCAGAACAGCCAGGTCTTACACGGTCTTTGAAAGGAGGGGAGGTCCAGGGTCACCCGGGCCTCTGCCGGAAGGGAGTTCTACAGACTTGGCATGGCCACAGAGAACACCCTCTCCATAATCGCCCCCCAAGGTACCCGGAGGACTTTGAGAAGGGCCCTCGTGGCTGACTTAAGGGGTCAATCCAGAGCCCAGGGAGTGAGGCGGTTCCACAGATAAGTAGGGCCTAGACCGTATAGGACTTTATAGGTAAGCACCAATAACCTTGAATCGGGCCCAGAAGACAATAGGCAGCCAGCGCAAAGAATGGAGCACAGGTGTAATATACTCATGGCAACCCCTCCCTGTAAGGAGACGGGCCGCCGCATTCTGCACCAGCTGCAGCCTCCAAAACCATAGGTAGCCCTACATAGAGCACGTTATAATAGTCTAGTCTTAAGGTAATGAAAGCATGGATGACAGCGGTTAGGTCAGAGTCTGAGACATACGGCCGAAGACACTGCACCAGATGTAACTGGCAAAACGCGCTCCTCACCACAGCATCCACCGGGGGGGGGGGGTGGTGTCACGGGAACTGGCACCAAACCCCTGTCCTGTCTCACAGATCAAACACTCCCCACCTAGAGGGACCATAGTTCCCCCTCCCCATCACGACCCCAATGGCTGCAGTTGTTCTCCCAGCCAGCCCTCACCCCTCCACCAATGGCTGCTCCGCCCAGTCGGTGAGGGAAATCCCCACTCCCCCATACTCTCTGCTGTCACCGGAAGGTCATCAAGGCTCCCTTCATGGGGGTCCTAACACCCCCTTTCACAGGAGAAAAAGCCCCAGTCCAAGTCCCTACCTCCCCCACTCTCACTGGGGCCAGGAAACACCCAATAACCTCCCAACATAAAACCCCGATTATTTAACCCACCCCCCAAAATATAACTCCTCTCCACCAACAATCACCATACTATCTTAGCTCCTAGATCCTTAAATTCCAGCAATGATAAAACAACAATCAGAGCCACCAATCTATAAAATCTACCACATAGATAATATCCCAACAGAGCCATCCCACAACCCCCGCCAAGGACCACACCAATATGTGGCAAGGTTCAAAAAGGCCTTTGAAACAATATTAATGGAAAGAAAAAAAGAAAAATTGTGAATTAAGAGACGAGACCATTTCCTATTCAACAAAAAGCTCAACAATCAGCGAAAATGGGATAATAGTCTCAGTGATTATTATTTAACTGATCTGATGTTGAATCCTTGTAGGTTAAGCTATCTTTACATGTAAATTAAACTGGATGGTTTAACAGTAAAAATAGGAAGCTACAAATTGGTGGGGGGAGAATCGGAAGAGAGAACTCCCCAGCATGGAGAAAACACTCCAAGTCCAAGAGTCTACAGTGTATGCAAAGGCGGGGAACCTGTCAATCAGACAGACATACAAATTGTCCTGCTTTTTGACTGGCTGATGGATTGACCAGTACTTTGTGCTGTTCAGCGGCTGCTGAGATTTTAAGGAACAGCTGCAATTCCGTTGCAATGAAGTAAGACCCAGGGCCCCTAGGGCAACATGGGGTCCAGGACCAGCCAAGAGCCAAAGGCACAGTTTGACACCACTGTAACAAACATTGATTTCTTTTAAGATATTTTTCTTAAGTTTATTACAGAGGCAAGTTCTATTTCCTGGCTGGAAAAACAATTTTTATCACAGAAACACTGCCTTTGATTAAGTCAGTAATGTAAACATCAACACAGTGCTGTAAAATAGACAAATATAAAATTAAAGATCTAAAATTAAATCTCACTGGCAGTGGGAGAAGACCGAGCAGTGGCACTCAAGAGAGCTGCAATGAAATATAGAGCCTCTCCCCTCTAGGCTACCAGCTTCAGAGTTTGATCTTACCGGAGATGCTTCATAGGGAATTCACGACAGTACCAAAACACAATTGGGCGAGGATCTCACAAGCAATGATTAATGCCCAGTGCCATAGAGTCCTTGGCATCTCTCAGTAATGCCCCGCGCCAAGGGTTCTATGCACACATATACTCTACAGGGGAGTGTGGAGAAGGATCAAAGTAGTAAGCGAAACTGGGATCTGGCCTGCAAATATGCAACCCCAGGGCACATGTGTGCATGGCATGCATAAAATGACCCTGCTGTGTTAAGTATCCACTGCACTTTTGTCTTTTTGAGCCACACTCTGAAGCTATTCATGGAATGTATTAAAGCTTTAGACAAAATATACTGAGGAGCTCAGCACACCCCAGCAGGACTCCACACACTAGCATTGTTTATGTATTACCTGCCCTGAGCCTTCTAAGAAGAGTAGATTAAAAATCCAAAATAAATTCTGTAGGATCTGAGCAGCAGCAATAAGTGAAAACCGACATGCACCTTAACTCCACTTTAACATTTTTATGCAGGTTGCAGGGCTGCATAGGGCTCCAATACAGCCCTGCAACATGCATAAGAAATGTTAAAACGGTGTTACATGCATGTCTCTTTTCATCTCAAGCCCTATATGCAACCTTAACTTGTAGTAATCAAATTATTGCTCGAAGGACTGGGACAAATTAATCAGTAATTTAATGCCTGGATCCTAACAGGCAGGTAGCTATATTATAAAAACCATCAAAAACTGACACCCATGTTCACATTCCCAGCACAGAGGCCAATAATCATATAACCACCACCGTGATGATACCGAGATACAAGTAGTTAATCCTGGTCCATAGTCCTGCACCTGGGCTGCTGAATGTCTCTGGCGCAAATCCCGCTCCCACCCTGACTTCCTCCACTTTAAATTCTCCCTTTCCTCCCTCTCTTCTGCTATCTCCCTGGCGAGGCAACACTACTATGCCTCCCGGGCTGAATCTCTCTCGTGACCATTGCTGACTCTTCTCCACCTTTGACTCCCTTCTCAAGCCACCCTGCCCCCTCTCTGCTCAGGATCTCGCGTCATTCTTCACCTCAAAGATTGATAAGATTCGCCAGGACATAGCTTCCCACCCGTCTCCACTCTCTCTCCCCCCCTCCCCCCACTCTCCTCTCCTCTCCTCCTTCCCTCCCGCCTCCCTCGAGGAAATCTCCTCCCTGCTCTCTTCTTCCAACCCCTCCATCTGCACTCTCAACCCAATCCCCTCCCGGCTCCTCATCTCCCGCCTTGCCCCCTCCCTCCGCTCCTTCAAATCCCTCCTCAAACCCCACCTCTTCCTCACCGCCTTTCCCTGTGCTTGCTAGAACTTTCCTCTCAACATTTACTTTCTGCCCTCCCCGACTGCAACCAAGCCAAGCACGTGTACCCGAGACTTCGCATCCACTTGAATGTTTTGTCCCTTGTCTCTCCCTATGTCCCCTCTCGTCTCCACCCTCCGAGTCTTTTAGATTGCAAGTCGTAGGAAGGGACCGCGTCCATCTCATTGTTCTGTAAAGTGTACAAAGCTGGCGCTATACAAGTGCTAATAATAATAATAATAATAATAATAATAATAATAAATACATTCAGCAGATGAACATACAAGAATTCAGACTACAGATATATAAGGTCCTCTCCTTTCTGAAGTACAGCATCCAACTCTGGAATAATTAAGACCTTACAGTTACAATATTACTTGCGGTATGATGGACGTAGATAAGTGGAGGTTTATGGTGCAGCAGCCAAATTGCACCAAACCCGAGATTAAACAAAGGGGTTACATGATGGGGCTGGAATTTGAAGTTATGGCATGGCAACTGAAAAACAGTAGAAGTCCACCAGCTAATTAGACTCTGTGCCAAGTATCATGGCCTACAGTAACAACGTTAGGAACACTACATCAAAGAAGATGGAGAGTGGAAAAATTCCTTTTATCCTCCCTGGTTTACACTGCTTAGTACATTTATTGAGCTTTATAGATTCTTACCACTTAGCTGCAGCACTAAATTCCCAAGGGAAAGCATGAAACACACACTCTAAGGACACACTTCCTTTGCTTAAGTGTCTTGGTTAAGTAATGTGTTTACACTATACAAAACAGCTTTTTAAGTTCAATGACTCTACCCAGGTTTGCAAAACAAACATGGTACAGTATTTAGTAAAAAGGACATTTGCAAATTAAGAGTATTTTCCTGGTTCAACACAATGCTAATGGGATTTTCATTTGCTTCCTGTTTTAATTTTAGGTCCATGTTTTCTGATAAATGCATGTTCTGTTTCTATTGCTATATACTGCAAGAAAATGTTCAGGAATGCTCCTGGCCAGACCCTATTCTGAGTAGATGACAAAACTGATATTCATAGGTACCTGCTGTAGAAAACTGTTTAAAGATTAGCAGTGCACGTAGATTAATCAGTTAAAGGTATAGTTATATAATGGGCATTGTGTTTTTCATATGCTCTGCCTTCTCTAAATCCATGGGCAGACAAGCCTTTAGAGGAGAATTTATCCACCAGAAAACAGAAAGCAAAAAAACTGTATTTACCTTTGAACCTTTCAACTGTAAGGGCACTCTGCTGACATGGAGAAATTGCACTGGTTTAACTAAGAAGTTGTCTTGACACAGTTTTACACCTGCAGATCTATGCAGCTTATCTAAGACAGCAGTTATAAATGACACTAAAGTGTTCAAATGTTGTACAGGTTGGTCAGTCAGAAAATGAGGTTACTGTTACTGAGAGCACAAAGTAAGTTTCTAAATTGTCTTATGCTTTGTGATGAAAAACAATGCAGGTAATTTAGTTAAAGAAAAGCAGAACAACAACATGTTTGGCATAAAACTGAAACAAGAAAATGGATGGCAATGGGTGTGTACATGAGCAGTCAAATGTTTGGTAACAGAAGGTTTAGATGGCATACACTATATTCAAAACAGATCGAAAGACAACAGGAATGATAAAGCAGTGATAATTTTATGTAGCTGGAAAATAAATTAAGTAAATGGAAAACACAAATACAAGAAGAAACAGGTGAGCCTGTCATTTAATCCATGTAGGAAATGCAGACAAATCAAGTTCAATTTGGATAGTTTCTCTGTAGCTGATGTACTGGAATCCCCAAAGGATGTAAGGACTTCAAGATTTGGATCAAGAAGATTTAGTGGCATAAATAACTACAAAACACTGACAATGGAAACAAGTTAGACATTTTAAAATAAACTGACTACTTTCTTCAGATTTCTGGTTTTAAATAGGTAGTGACATTTACACTCTATTAACTCCTGGAGGTGTGTGTGTTCTGGTCAAAGTAATCTGCAATGATGCTGACTTACTTGTATTGCAACGGAGCTCCACTGGTGCCTCACCATCACCAGACACCCCCCAGCCTAGTTGTGTTTTAGAGAGGGCCTGAATGTTTGCCTGATGGTGTGTCTTAAAAATTCTCTTAGGCCTCAGTTTAGCAGCCTTGCATGGAAGGCTAAGGGAGGGCTTGGGCGGGTGTTTAGATTTATTATTTATATAGTGCTGCGAGCAATGTACCTGGTGCTGTCCAATCATAATTTGAGACAGGTCCCAACCCTAAGGGGATTATAATCTAGAAAATACAAGGAAGGGAGGAACATAGGGAGAAATACATTCATGAAGCTGAGACATCACAGGTGCATGCACTAATAGTTACAGAGGAGACAGGATGATGGACAGACAGCTTCAGAGAGCAATCTGGGAGAAATGAGTAGCTAGGGAAGACCTGGCAGAAGAGGCTGTTTTTAGGAGGGATTTGAAGGTTGGGAAGGAGGGAGCAGATTGAAGACGTTCAGGAAGTGAGTTCCAGGCATGGGGGTCACATGTGAGAAGGGGCAAAGACATTTCCAGGAGCAGGAGGCATTGGGACATGTGAGGGTGATTTAGGAGTAGCCCATTTTATAATTAGCTGTGGGGTGGGGTGGTGAGTGCCTTTACTTTAAGGGCATTTTAAAATTTGGATTTATTCACTGTATTATACGAATGGCTGGGTGTGAATGTAGCACGGCAGAGTGCTTGTAAGCACACAGGACCTTTAAGGAAAGTGGGTTAACGCCGACTGAAGAGGTGCAAACAGCAGCAGTAGGGCCACACCTGGGAAACCTTGGCTGGGCCAGATGGTAGCTGGGCTAACAGGGGCTGATTAGGGCCAGATGAGCAGGGCATGGCGGGGGCCAGTCAAGAGCTCATCTGAGCGGTGAGCATGCCAGGGTGAAGCAGGGAGCAGCCAGGAGTGCGACCAGAGGAGCAGCAGCCCAGCTGGTAAGGTGAATCAGCTCAGGGAGGCGAGTAGCCCATCGGGTCACATTCTGGGATCACTGGTGCCCAAATGCTACCAGGGCGAGTTGGTCACCCCAAATTCGACAGCGTGCCCAACTGGCCGGGTACTTGGTTGCAGCTCTACATACAAGGTCTACTCCCAGATCTGCTCTCTAATCCAATGTCTACAAATAAATTCTTTGGCAATAGACACAAAGTAGTACAGCAATATCTTTTATTGGACCAACTCCAGTTGGTGGAGATATGCAAGCTTTTGGACCTCACAGGGTCCATCATCAGGCAAGTCTGGAGTCAGACTGCTTTGCTTGATGGAGGAACCCATGAGGTCCAAAAGGTTGCATACATTCACCAACCGCAGTTGGTCCAATAAAAGATATCACTGTACTGCTTTGTTTCTGTTGCCTATATTTGGGACCAGCATGGGAACCTTACTTTCTCTACAGTAAATTATTTGTTTCTCAGACTTCGATATGGCGTTAATAGCACCTCCTTAATTTTCAGTGCTGTAAAATCCACAGATGAAAGCTAGCTCTTGCAATGTGCCACACACTTATTAAAAAGCCAATATTTTATTTAGCTATAATTGATTTTTCCCAGATACACGATTTTGACTCCAGATGTTTGTCAACATACAGATGTCTGAATTCACTCACATTTACAATGCGAATAGTATTTATTTTGTAGAAAAGACAATCTACCTAAATTCCTCACATTATTTCCAAGTCTGTGTGTCCATGAAAAGATTAAATCATCATCTGGCATCACTTCTTTTTGGACTTGCTTTCCTTTTTCCTCCCCGATAAAGTTTAATGTCCATATACTATTATTACTCTAATTATGTATATATGAGAGAAAGCCAATGGCTTTTTAATAGATTGTGAAAGAAATTTACCCACACAGCATGAGAAGAGCATTTCCAAATGTTTTATCCTCTTTTAGAGAATGTACTCCTGCTATGCTACATAAACAGAAATATCAGTGAAGAATTAAGAATCTCCTTCCCTAAAGGTAAACTCAATGTTTTTGTAGTTTTAAGATTAAAATAGAAGGGGGAGGGGATGAGATCACATTTCACTCTAACTTCAATAAGACTGCAGTTTTCATTGTTCCCAACCAAAACTGTTAAGGAAAATGAGGTGCTGGGTTACAGCCTGAATTTTCTATCACAGTGGTTTTTAGCTTTCATATCAAAGGAATTCACTAAAGATTCTCAACTGCAAGAGACAATGTTCCCACCAGTCTTTTTGTTACAGATTAATGCAAAATTGGCTGCTCATTCTCTGCCTAAAGGTATCTACTACGCACCATGAACTTCAGTCATGGGCACTGTGAATCCAATCAGAGCACATGCTTATCCAAACAATCCCAAGGAAACTCTTTACCTCAGATTAACTTCAGAGAGGTCTGACCTCCCATGCATTCCTTATAATTATAGTGTCCTCTCCCCCTTACCACACTGCACCACTTTGGAAGCCTCACGTATATGGAAAACTTCAAGTTTGCATAGTGCTCTCTCTCGGGACAAATAAAAGAGCTCTCTTTGTTCTTTGCAGCAGATAGCTCAGCAACAAAGAATAATAATAATTAATAAGCACAACTGCCCTGCTATCCAGTTAACCCATGAATAAAGATTGAGGGATGAAAAATGAAACATTTTAGAAATTTTATTTGTAGCGAAGGCAGACTGAGCATCTGTTTCTATATAAAATATAACTGAAAAGGAATCTATAAACAGGAAAAAAATTCAACTGCCCAGCTTGAAGGCTGTTTTTAACAGCGGCTTGCAGAGCTCCCAGAGCCCAGTGCTGCCATTTTAAAGTGACAGATGCCTTGCAAAAACAAAATAATAGCAATATATGGTTAGATTTGTAGAAAAGTTACACAAGTTTCAGTTCACACAACTATGTAGATTTAAAGTATCTTAAGTCTACAAACACAATGTACATTCATGGTAGGATTTGCAAAATCACTCTATCCTGGTCTAACTCTTCCCAGAAGTCTATGTCATCTACAAGAGCAGATTTAGACCAATACAGAGAACTTCTGAAAATTTTCAAGTCACAGACTATGAAACAAACTTTCAGAGTTTTAATTTTACATGGAGTTTGGGGAAATTATATTATATATATATATATATAAAAAAAAACAAAAAAACTTTCAAACATTTCTTTAAAAACACAAAGAACCAGCAGTTTAGGTCAATTAAGACCTAGGCTGCAGTGCTTGCACACAAGACTGGACGGGGAGGGGAACCGCCGTGAGCTGAAATCACTGTTCTGTCCATCTGCTAATGAAAAACCATTGTTTAAATTGAGTCCTTTATATGGCTGATATTCTTTTGCTTACAAAAGATTTTTTTTTTAAAAAAAAATCCACTTAGAAAATTATTTGAGATTGATGTAGAATAAAATAGGAAACGCTGCTTAAGTAAAAAGTACAGTTCCCTAAGTGTGCTGTAGAATTATTTAGCTTTTAATATGCAATGACGGGAAAATAATTTCTTTGGAATTAAAGCGGATGTTAGAAGTTACCAAAGAGACAACAAATCCCCGGCCAGCTATCGGCCTGTCTCTAACCTTCCCCTTTTAGAGAAGGTTATTGAACGGGCAGCCGCTCAGCAGCTGCAGGGGCATCTTGATCGCGTCGGTTTTCTTGATCCCTCTCAGTCGGGCTTTGGTCTTGGGCATGGCGCCAAGACTGCGCTTGTGGCTTTGGTAGATGACCTACGTTGGGAATTGGATCGGGGTTGCTCGACCATGTTGATCTTGTTAGATCTGTCGGCTGCGTTTGAAACTGTTGATCATGAGATGTTGGTGAAGCGCATGCGGAACTGTGCAGGGGTAGGCAGGACTGTTCTTGAACGGTTCTGCTCTTTCCTGACTGGAAGAACCCAGTGGGTGGTGCTCGGGGATTATTTTTCATCATACCGAGACCTCTCGTGTAGAGTCCTGCAGGGTTCTCTGTTCTGTCCCCTCTCCTGTTCAATGTGTATATGCAGCCGCTCAGCAAGGTGATTGAAGGTTCGGTTTGCGGTGTCATCAATATGCTGATGACACCCAGCTGTACCTCTCTTTTTCAACAGTCCCAGGACCGGCAGTCTCGGTGCTTACTCGATGTTTGACAGCTGTGGGGGACTGGATGAGGGCTAATCGACTGAAGCTGAATCCTGACAAGACAAAGAAGATATTAGCGGGTAAGGCGATGGAGTTGGTGGCCCACATTACTGATGGGGTCTGCCCTTCATTAGCCTCCCAGGTACGGAGTCTGGGGGTGCTCCTCGATGCACAGCTCCTCCTGGGTCTCCAGGTGGAGGCTGTGTCGAGGAGTGCTTTCCGCCAATTACATCTGGTGCTTCGGCTTCGGCTGTTTGTTTCAGACTCTGACCTGGCCACTGTCATCCATGCTTTCAACACCTCTAGATTGGACTACTGTAACACACTCTACGTGGGGCTACCCATGGTGATGGCTCGGAAATTGCAGCTGGTGCAGAATGTGGCAGCCCGTCTCCTAGTGGGACTGTGCTACCGGGAGCATATTACACCAGTGCTCCATTCTCTGCACTGGCTGTCGGTGGTTTTCCGGGCCAGATTCAAGGTGTTGGTCTTGGCCTATAAAGCCCTAAACAGCCTGGGTCCTACCTATCTGCGAGATCGCCTCATTCCCGGGGTCCTGGATCGGCCCTTGCAGTCATCCCGGGTGCCCTGCTCGAGGTCCCCTGGGTTTTTTGGTGGGGCCACGCAGGGGAGAGCATTCTTGGTGGCCGTGCCATGGCTGTGGAACTCCCGTCCAGTAGAGGCCCAGTTGGCCCTGGATCTTCCCTCCATTCGGAGAAGTTGTAAGATCTGGCTGTTCTGCCAGGCATTTGGCGGGGGATATGGGTAAAGATTTTTCCTCCTTTTATGTTGCTTTAATTGATGTTTTTAATATTTATAAGCCCCCCCTGAGCTGCCTGTGGCAGGAGGGGCAGGGCAGAACATTTAAAAAATAAAATAAAATAAATTCCTTGATTTAAAAACTCTCTAAAATAGCTGACAGTTCAACACTTCTCGCCTGAAGATTTAGGCCGTTTTTAAACAGACCCAGCGGGGAGACAGGTCCATGTGCACTCAGGGAAGCGCACACGGACTTCCAGTGAGTGGGGTGGGTGAGTGTTCACATGGCGGGGGATGGGTGTGCACTGGGTGTCTCTGTAGAATCAGATCCCTGGCCATAGCTGGATACTTATATCCAAACAATTTCAGCCACATAGGCCATGGAAGGCAAGGAGGTTCCCCAGTCAATTTTGTTATCCACAATTACTGAGAAAAGGTATAATTGTACAGAGTTAATGACAGCACTCCGTGTCCCATGCCTGCACACTCCCATAAGAGACGCTTAGCTGTGTGTGCTTGGAGGGGGCAGAGAGGCAAGCTGCGATTGTGAAAGACAGTGAGCACTACTGCTAGGTATGCTTTCCTGGACCACATAAGGAAAAAGGTGCTCACCACTGTTTCCGTGCAAGACTATTGTAATCATTTTATACAAGATTCAAGGTACTGGTTTGGGCCTATAAAGCCCTAAATGGCTTGGGCTCCAAGTATCTGAGAGACTGCCTCTTCTCTTATGTTCTGTCATGGCTTCCAAGGTCAGTCAGAATTGCCCTCTTGCGGGTACCATCTGCCCGTGATGTTTTCAGAGAGGCGTTCTTGGTGGCTACCCCACGATCATGGAACTCCCACCCCTTGGAGATCTGCCTAGGCCCAAGCCTGCTTGTCTTCTGGAAGAGATGCAAGACGTTTTTGTTTAGCCAGGGGTTTGTCCGACAGGGATAAGGTATGGGGGAGGTCTAGGGGATTGTAAAGCTGTTTTTTATGTTTTTATATTTTGTAAGCCACCCTGAGCCTATTTCGGTGGGTGGGGTAAAAACTGGAATAAATAAAATAAAGACTAAACGTTTTCTTCTCTTACTGCTGACCACATTGTCTGCTGTCTGGTTACGGTGCCCCACAGCATAGTCAAACTGGCTAAACAGATGTTAAACTAGGCATCTCTGTGCTACCTGGAAAATCCCTTTGGCTGGATGCAGGAAGTGGAGGTTTCCTAAGCTGTTGCTCCTTTCTCCTCTGCTGGGAAGGAGCAGGAAACCAGAGTCTCTTTGATTCACTATTAACTGCAATGGGAGAAGACTACTGTATTAATGGTAATTCCACAGTCAGCCCTTCATTCCAGACAGGAGTCTCTTTCTAGCCAGTTTTTCAGAAAGAGGAAACTATAAAAACAATTATTTCACAGAAGCAGCTTGCTGGCAGAAGATGAGAAAATGCTACTGTCCCTTCATTAGTGGCAGTAGTTTGGGCTCACAGAGAAAATATTCAGTAATGTGCTAGCAGAAGAAGGTATTAAGTATTTATATAATGCCAGCAATGTACCTGGTGCTTTACAATAATCAATTATAGACAGGTCCGTGTCCCACTGGGCTTTCAATGTAAGAAAGACAAAAGAGGGGAGACAAACGGAAGGGGAACAGAGGGAGAGACAGGAAGAGATCCACAAAGTTGTGAAGTTCCAGGTGCTTAGTTTAGTTAAAGGGGAGAAGGAGACCCTAAGAAAATTAGGAAGGAGACACACACACCCCAAACAAAAAAACAAAACAAAAAATCAACTTTTTAGTAACCTCAGGTCAAGGTCCAGAATGGTGCAAAAGACATTATTCCAATTTGTACTGACTAAAGGAGTATGCCAGGCCCTCTGGTAACACTTTAAAAACACAAATTGATTGACATGTGATATGCTACATTTTAATATATTCTGTTAGGTTTCTTTTGTGGTCCTCATCACTGTAGTGATTCAGTGCCTTTCACAAGTACATTGAAGCAACGTTTATTTATTTAAATGTATGCGCCGCCTCTCCCATCAAGACTCAGGGCAGTTTGCAATCAACATATAAAAATTCCCATTCTTCCCCTAAACGCCGCACCCAAACCCACCCAACCTTATTCCTGCCTGCCAAATGCCTGGCCAAACAAAAAGGTCTAACAAGGATTCTAGAAGATGAACAGGCTCGGGCTTAAATGAACTTCCAAGTGGAGAGAGATCTAGACTCATAGGGCAGCCACCAAGAATGCCTCCCTCTGTGCCCTAACTGTAGAAACATCACGGGCAGATGGTACCTGCAAGAGGGCGCTCCCATCTGAACACAGAGGTCTCAACAGAACATGATGGAAGAGGTGGTCTTTCAGTTACCTCAGAACCAAGCCATTGAAGGGTTTTATAGGTCAAAACCAGCACTTCAAATTGTGCCAGGAAAGCTACTAGTAACCAGTCCAGACAGTGGAGCACAGGTGTAACGTGCTCCCAACAAACCACCCCCAACAGAAAATGGGCCACCATGTTCTGCACCAACTGCAGCTTCTGAACAATCATCAAGGGTCGTCCCACATAGAACACATTGCAGTAGTCTAGCCTTGAGGTTACAAAGGTATGGAAGTGGCCAAATTCAAAACGGATAACAAAGGTTGCAGCTTTCTTCCCAGATGTAATTGGTGAAACATGAACTAACATCTGCCTGGATCTGGAATCGATTGCTGTGCCTTCCTACTTCTCCTTTAAAAAAAATTTTATAAAAGGAATGCGGAGAAAGACACACACACACACACACACACACAGCGTAGTATCAAAATCTACGATCATGAGTGAAGAAAAAGCACACCAAATTTTGTGACTCGTTTTTATCAGCGTTCTTTTCTTCTCGAGGTGGTTAGTAGCTTTTAAGGTTATTAAGTTAATCTTCTGTTCCATCCCTATCATAGTGGATATTATTAAGTAGTAAATTCAAAATTACCTCTCTCAATCTGCTTTTATGCCTGGACAAGGTACAGGGATTGTGCTGGTTGCATTAGTCTTCTGGCCTTGTCCATATGGATTCTTTTAGTTCTATCGGTTGTCTTTATTAGACAAGGGCTCTCTTGTGCAGGATATTACCTCTTCAACCCTCTTATTTAATATGTATGATAACAGATTAGCAGGGAGGTACAAGCTTCCGTACTTTCAGCATGCCAATAGCACAAACCTCCATATCTCTGGGTGAAAACAAATGAGATGGGGGCAAGCTGGCTCCAGGGAGGGCCACTGCAATCTCTACTCCTCAAGTCGGCAGGGGGGGCAGTTCACACAACAGTCCCCCTCCAATAATCCGGGTGTAGGAGTGGTTGTCGCAGATCCTTCCACGACACAGGTTGGCCAAGGAGTTGTATATACAGGACAGGACAGGACACCTGGACTCCTGAACAGCTTTTTGGCGGCTGGGGTGAGCGTGCTCCTTCAGGCCTGATTCTTAGACCTCGCCTTGTGACGGGACTGGGCCAAACAGATGGGACGATGAACTTTAGCCCAGTTTAGCCCAGGTGGCTGGGGGTTCACCCAGGCTGCATTGCCGACCGCCTCCAGCCCACACGTATCATAGCAGCCCTCTGCCCTGAGGCAGATGTGGGCAAACATCTGGTGGCAACCTGACAAACAGGTGACTCCCAGGCTAATGCAGGCTATTTTCCTGTTTGTTTTCACTCTCTGTCACTTGTAGAAACATAACTGGGGCAGCCAGGAAGTACTGGCAAAGGGCTGCCTGGACAGAAGTTCAGTCTGAAGAAAACCAATGTGATGTTGGTACATGGGAAAAACAGAAGACGATTAAAGATTATCTCAGCCCACTTGATTGATGGTGTGTCTGGACCTTTTAATATTCAAGTTTGCAAGCTTGTTAGGTCCTCAGCTCCTTTAGGATGCCCAGACAGCAGCAGTGGTTGGGATTACTTTTCTTTTTCACCAGGACACAGAATGGAGGAATCTTTTCTTTCCTATGTAAACCTTGATGAAAACATCCATAGCTCTGTTACAGCAAGCTGCATCTTAAGTAATTAATAATGCTGCTGCCCACTTAAGGTCTCACCCAAAGCCCTCTAAAACCAAGGGGGATCATTTCTATTGACTTAATGGACTTTGGGATCAGGTTTTTATTTACTAGGGCCTGATGCAAAGGACACATTGCACTGGTGCTCTAAAACCTGTAATCACTTCCAGTTATTTATTTATTTTAAATTTAACGTAAGATCTTAGTTTTCAACTATGAAGTCTAACGTGGTTTGGGCCTCAGGTAACAATGGGACAGTCATTCCCCCTGGAGCAATAGCATAATGTTCGAGATTTTTGAAGACACTACGAATGACTGCACTCTATTTTAAGAGAAGAGGTGCTGATGGGCTTTTCTCCAGACACTGGAACTTACTTCCCTGCTTAGTGTGACAAGCATGTATCTGTTCACCTTCAAGATAAACTGAAAAGCCTATCTATTTTCCGAGGCTGTTCTGGGAAGACTGCAGCAAGGAATGTAGGCAGACAGGCGGTGAGTGTTTACTGTTCAAAGCAGCATTTATTTTATGTTCAAACTTTATGTACATTAAAACCATGTTTAATATTTTCTTTACTGTCTGGCTGAGTATTATTTGTATGTTAATTTTAACAAATGAAAGAGTAGCAAAAACATAAGGCTCTTTCATCACTAGACTTCAACATTAACTATAAATAAAGCTGTGTTTAATTTACTCTATTTTGCATAAAGGGAAATTGACACAAAGGTGATTTTTTCAAGGTCACACAATAGGATTGTATCTGAGCTAGAAATACACTGCAGCTGCTCTGACTCCTTGTTTAGTGGCCTTACCCACTAGACTACGGTGTCTCTTGCTACAAATCATATTTCTTTTGTTAATTTTTTTAAATCTCAGAGTCTACGGCTCAAATAGGTGCTATATAAGTTAAGTTCTAATCTTTGCAACTCCCATGTACGTAGAAGGATCACCTTCACAGAGCACAGTAAAAACAAAGCACTCCAGTCACTACTTTGTAGAGGAAAGATCTTACTATGAGAAATCTTCTACTTTTGAACTGACCAATAGCACACTGAACAACGCTACCAACATCCAGGTAAAATAAATGCTCATTTATTCATAATATAGATCCAACTGAATCATTGTAAACTGATGATCAGGCAACCTTCAGACTTCTATGGGAAACTTGCATGGGCAAGTATTTGCAACTTTTGTCTCTGTTAGCAGTTCATTTATAAGGAATTTGGTTTTTTTTAGAATCAGTGTGGTCAAAGGGAAAATAAGCATTTAGGTATATTATTAAGTATACAATAAACTGTTTACATGTGTTCTTTCTTTTGAAACATTGCTTCTGACTACTGCACACCGTACTTATATATATACAGTACTTATATATTCTCAAATCAAATCAATATTAATAGCTTGATCACTATAAACAAAACCACAGACATTTTAAAAATATGCGCCTACCCTTCTCATATCCAGCCAAGGAAACAAGATCTTAATACCCACCTAGTCCCACCTCCTTTTAGTAAGTACTTTAATCTTACCCAAAATCAATTATAGATGCTTTATGTAGACATCTTGAAAGTGAGCGTTTTCACCTCTTTAAAAAGTCTAAGCAATTATTTTGTATTTCTGAGGTAGTTTTACTTTAACAGGGGAGCCAAGATGATTATTATTAATATTATAAACATTTATATAGTGCCGGTCATGTACCCGGCGCTGTACAGAACCATAGACATAGACGCGGTCCCTACCTGTGGCTTACAATCTAAAAGACAAGGAGGGGGAGACAGGGAGAGGGGACAGTGGGAGAGACAGGGGAGAAGACAAACAAACATTCAGGTGGATGCGAAGTCTCAGGTGCGTGTGCTTGGCTTGGTTACAATCAGGTTGGTAGCAGCAGTCTGCTGAGGAGGGCAGACAGTACGTATATGGGGAACGACTAGCAGGCATTGGGAAAGGC
>QEPC01012300.1:424571-443913 GCA_003113815.1 Sphenodon punctatus
GGATTGGGTCAAGGGGGCAGGTGGAGGGGTTGGATGAAGAGAGCAGAGCTGAGATTTCAGAGAGAGAGAGAGAGAGAGAGAGAGGCAGGAGGGAAGGATGTGAGGAGAGGGGGGACGGCGGTGCGGGAGGAGGAGATGGGGGGGAGGCAATATCCTGACGGTTCTTGTCAATCTTTGAGGTGAAGAATAATGCAAGATCCTGAGCAGCAAGGGAAGAGGGCGGAGGAGGGTAGGGGTTTTTTTAGAAGGGAGTTGAAAGTAGAGAAGAGATGGTGAGGGTCGCGAGCGAAAGCTCCGATCCTAGAGGCATAATGGTGTTGTCTAGCTACGGAGATAGTCGAGGAGAGGGAGAATTTGTAGTGGAGGAAGTCAGGGAGGGAGTGGGATTTGTGTCAGAGGCGTTCGGCAGCCGGGTGCAGGTGTGGAGGTAGCGGATGTTAGGAGTGAGCCAGGGGCGGGGGGTTTGGGGCCAAACGGGGCAGGAAGAGAGGGCGGCAAGAGAGTCAAGGGTTGAGGAGAGAGAGGTGCTAAGAGCAGTGATGGCAGAGTCAGGGGAGGAGGAGGAGGAAACGAAGGGGAGATGGGGGGATAGAGAGGAGGCAAACTCCATAGGGGTAATGGCCTGCATATTGCGGAAGGGGCGCGGGGAGGGGGAGGAGGAGGGGGTTGGTGGGACAGGCTGAAGGAGACGAGGAAGTGATCAGAATTAGGGCAGGGATCAAAGGAGAGGTCAGCAAGAGAGCAATTTCATGAGAAGATGAGGTCGAGGGAGTGGCCGTCTGTATGGGTGGGAGAATCGGTCCAGAGTTGGAGATCAAAGGAGGAGGTCAGGGAGAGAAAGCGGGAGACAGAGGGCGTGGAAGGTGTGTCGACATGAATGTTGAAATCACCAAGAATGAGAGCAGGGGTGTCATCAGAGAGGAAGAAGGTGAACCAGGATTCAAAGTCTGGGAGAAAAGAGGAGAGGGAACCCGGGGGGCGGTAGATGACAGCAACACGAAAGGGGGGGGGGGGAGAGTATAAACACACAGAATGGGCCTCAAAGGAAGAGAAGGACAGGGAGGGAGGAGGGGAAAGGGTTTGGAATTGACAGGGATTGGCAAGGTGTAGGGGGGAGTATAAACGCACAGAATGGACCTTAAAAGGATGGTGCAGCAGAGAACTGAAACTAAGGCCGCGTTCACACCTTATGGTGGCGCCATGTCGGCACTCCTGCGAGGAGACGACATGGTGGGGGAAGGAGGCCAGTGCCGTCACAACTTCTGGTACGAACGGGTTTCTATCGCGACAATACTCGTGAGTGACAGGGCTGGATTTTGAGCCCTGTCGCCCACGAGTATTGTCGCAGTAGAACCCCATTCACACCAGAGTTGTAACGGCACAGGCCTCCTTCCCACGAGTCTTCTCCTCACAGGAGTGCTGCCGCCGCCTGCCATGAGATGTGAATGCACTATTCGCCTCCTGACTCCAGCTACTAAAAAGCCTATTCTCTTTCTACAGTCTGAAATATCATTCAGAGGACTCTTCATTTGTGAGAAAAGAAGGGAAAGCCTTGCTGGTTGTTTACTTTTAATGTTTGCTTTTGAAGTTTCTCAGATATGGTACTGGCAGAAGAGAAGTTGTAGGCACAGTACACAAGAAGTGGTTAAAAATTCACAGGAAATCCAGTTTATCATAATGCTATTACCATCATGTGTGTAGCAAGAGACAGAGAGATCGTATTAGCAATGTATAACTGTCACTCCCCCATGCCAAAGGAAAAAGATGTCTGTAAACATGCATGTAACCTCTACATCCAAGTCAAGCAGCTGATATCAACCATCATCATCTTTCTATGCTTCTCACAAGATGTCCACTTGCAGCAACAGATCTTCTCGTGCTGTTTTAACCCCCTGCCATATTTATCTGCTTCAAATGATCCAACAGAAAAAGTTGAAAATGTGCTTACCTAAGCCTTCATACAATGCAAAAGCATGGTACATTGAAGGCCAACTGGTCAGACTTTTGTACCATTTTATTTATTTATTTTATTTATGAAAACAAACATCCCCAAGCCCTGGGCACTCTGTTCTAGTTTAATTTCACAGTGAGATTTGCAATACAGCAAATAGCTCTTCCAAGCATAAAAACATACATATCAGATCAGATACTTCGCACTCTGAGCAAACAAGATCTCTCTCTATATATCTCAACACACCCCTTCCAAAATGCTTGGAAGAACAGACAGCACACCCTGAAAGTCTACAAGTTCCGACTCTGGTGGATCAGGGGAAGAAAAAATAGCCTTCACCCCCTGGCAAGAAAAGCTCTCTCTACACTCCCTGTGTATATCTAGCTCCAACACTAAACAAGAGCAGAGCTAAACATTGGGTGCTAAATGTCGGTGACATCACAGGTGCATAAGGTTGAACAGTCCTTTATGCTGCTGTGTGTCTTCCTAGCTGTTGAAGACACATCACTGAGTCACACAAGAAGTAGTGTCTCCACAACATTCCTTCGCAAAACACCAAAGTCTCTATGGTGTCCAATAGCATGTGACGGGGCAGGGCACTTGACCAGACATAACAGCTAATATACATTAGTTTCTATTGTGCAGGATGCATACATATGTGCTGAGCTCTCCAAACATGTGTTAAACAGATGGTGAGATGCATGCTGGCATAAACAGACATAATGGAGAGATGCATGCTGGGCAACTGAAATGGGGGATAGCATTACATCTAGAAATGCCTTCAGTTACAGCAAGAGACTCCAGCCTTTATTGTTCTTTGCTGTAAATAATACTGCAGGAAGGAGAGCAGTTTTCACAGATAACCAATAATCAGGTGCTTTAGAAGGTAATACCACAGACAGGCTAGCTCAATTCAACAACATTTATGCACTACTTTCCAATACATTCATGAAAGAAACATTTCATGCAGATAGTAACTTTCCTTCGTCCATGGTCCTGCACTTCCAGGCATTCAAGGCTTAATTTTCAGAAAAACAGAGCAGACACCTTGCTAGCTAAAGTTGATGGAACCTAAACTTCCCTAAACCACTTGGAGCATTATAGATTCCAACCCTATAGCAAAGGGAGCTGCAGTGCTCCAATTTCACCTGCTCGCTCCAATAGTTGTAAGTCTCTGAAGCTCAGGTGGGAAGAATGATTGAGGTAAGGATGATTGAGTGGAACAGGTGACCTAGAAACCCTGGCATAGAAAACTGGGCTGGAAGCATGGACAGAGAATCACCAGGAGAGTCTAAAGAAGAAATGAAGTTGCCAGAAGCTGCCTCCAGGCCAGAGAAGGGCCTAAAAGGGGATCCCTGCAACAAGGGATTTAGAGTATTTATTTGAGTTGTTTATATTGCAAAAGTGAATCCACTATGAGGTTGGAGCAATGAAGAAAACAGTAGAGTGCTGGAAAACTACAGAATAAAGTCATATTGACTGTGGAGAACTGGAGTCTGGAGTGTTTTGAGGGGATAACCAAAGGCATAGATGCTGGTAGCCATGCAAGTTCACAGCGAGCTCACTACAAACCCATACTTTGAATTCTACCTGGAAGGTCACTGCCAGTCAGTTGAGGTCATAAATGGTAAATTTAAGAACAGTGACTGGTCAGTGTGGTGTACAATAATACTGTTCAGTGCCGAAATCAGCAAGTTTTTTCCATTCCCCTTCTGTTTCCGATGTTTGTTTAAATAAGTCTTTCTTTGGGAAAGCTTCAATTTTTCCTTCTCTACAAGCAAGGCTTAATCCTGCTCCTTAGTACTGTGGTTGTCAAATGTGGGAGGAAGGTAGCCCTCCGGGGGGTGGGGGGTGGGGGAACAAGAAGGAGCACAGCTGGCAAATGCCTAGCTCCACTATGACTCACCTAGGGGGAATTTCCAAAAAGATGAGGTAGCAAGGGGGAGAAACAAAAGAGATACAAGAGGAGGGTGGGAAGGAGAAGGAAAAGGGTGTACATGTCTCTGTCTGTCTGGTGAGAGAGGTGCCACAACTACCGCAGACAGGTTTGAGAACCATTGCCTTAGAAAACAAATCTTACAAAAGGGTTCCTTGTGCCACTGGTTTTTCCCGGTAGTCCTCTGGGTGAAATATTTATCCACTAACTAGAGTTTGCCAATGGCATTCAAGAATTAACCTACATTACCTCAACATTTCAAGCAGCCAAAGAGACAAGCCATGCCCATTCTCCCAATAAGCTCTACTCCTTTACATCCCTACACATTCACACACTTCCCAACATCCAAAGCGTATAAAAAGGGATAGAAGCTCTCTTGTTTTACCGCTTAGAGCTCATTCAGACATGCTTTTAAATCGCACAACAGCAGCAGCGGCGGCGGCATCGTGCGATTTAAAGCACTGCGCACTTCCGGGTTGGTGTGAATGCACTGAGTGCGCACATTTCAGCCTAAACCTAACTGTTGGAGTGCGGTTTTAAAAGCTGCTCGGAGCAGCTTTCAAAACCGCACTTTGCCGCCGCCGCTGCTGTGCAATTTAAAAGCACATTTGAATGAGCCCTTAAATTCCTGTCATTCTGTTTGGATTTAAGTATAGTAAGGGTTAATACGTTTTAAAGTAAGGTTAAGTTCTCACCCAGAACAAGTCCGTTGCAACCAGATAAGGAAGTGAAGTGCCTTGGGCAAAAGGAATTGAAATGCAGAAGAAACAGACTATCAGGACATCATTTTGTAAACAAGAACTTTGCAGAACACCCTAAACAAGTTCTGCAGAAGGTTACCACGAAGCTGTCAACATGATTCCGAGCCAAAACAACAACAACAACAACGGCAGAGGTGATGGCGTGATTCACAGGCAGACCGATGGGCAGTGGAAAAGTAGGAAGGAGGAGGGCCAAAACAAGCCCTAACTGCATGACTAAGGGAAAAATCCTGATAAGAGAGAGCAGTACTGAAACAAGAGCAGAAGAGCAGCTCCCTGACTGGCAGGACCGGCCCCAGGGTTTGTGAGGCCATATGCGAAGTCTTGGTGCAGGGCCTAATTTGCATAATTAGGCCCCGCATCCCCCACCCCCGGTTTGGCACCCCTTGGCTGCCTTACCTGGCGCTCAGCCAAGTGGCCATAGACAAGCATGGCCTCCCAATGCTCCCCCCCCCCCCCAAACCGAGCGTCTACCACCACTCCCCAGGAGTGGTTCCACTGCAGGGGCAGCCGGGTGGGCAGTGAGGCAGGCACAGAGGACTGACTGCGTTCACTGCCTTACTGGGGGAGGAGGTGAGCTTAGCCAGCCTGGCCTCCAGGGCCTGTTGCTTCTTGCTGCCTGTGTCTTGTGCACACATGCGGTGCGACCAGTCCAGAGGCACTGCTATCAAACACACAAGACACCCAAAATGCAGCTAGTTCATTAAGCGCATTATGCTATGAAAAGAGACATAGATAGCTAGACAGCTAGCTAGACAGCTAGATAGATAAAACCAGTTCAGTTGTGCCCCCATAATCAGTTCATGCTGCCCCCACCCCATAACCAGTTCATTTGCGCCCCCACCCCCATATAATCAATTCACACTGCCCCCACCCATAACCAGTTCATTTGTGCCCCCGGGGCAGCGTGAATTGATTGTATGGGGGGCACAAATGAACTGGTTATGGGGTGCAGGTTTAAAGACAATAGTCCTGTTAGCAATAACTTCATTAAGAAAAGTTAGTGAAATAGCAACCATAATAATCTCAGAAGCATATCTGCAGATTTATTTTCCAAGACAGAATAGATATTGCTTTACATCCTAAATTCCTACCTAAGACAGTGTAATTAAGACAGTTGTGAGAATGTGGCCCTTTTTACACGGGCCCACCCATGAACACGCAGATTTCTGTGTGTTCATGGGTGGGGGAGCCCCGTGTGAACAATGCAGTGGACGCGCCCACTCACACACACACACACCCTCGTCCCCACGCACGGAGCAACCAGGGGAAACGGCGGTTACTCCATGGGTGTGGGTGAGTGGGGATGCGCGTGCAGCCATGCGCACACCACACACTGGCGTGCCCACGGACTCCCCACCTGGCGGAGCCATGTAAAAATAGCGTGAGGAGCCACTCGAAGAAGAACAGAAGGTTGCTACCTTGTAAACAAGGTTCTTTGAGATGGCTCCAAACATTCTCACACCTACCCGTCCAGCCTCACATGGAATTTTTTTCTTATATTTCTAGAAAGGGTTGGAAGGAGCTGTCATTCTGAGGGGGAGGGTGCTTTTTATACCAGAGGAGCTCAAGACCATCATGTGGTCTATTATTTGAATAGGGTGAGCGTGCAGAACCCAGTTGTGAGAATGTTAGGCGCCATCTCGAAGAACCTTCTTTACAAGGTAATAACCTTTGATCAACACACGGGGAGGAGTTGTTTGTAAACAAACAGCTTTATCTCCCAGTCCCATAGATTGGTGTCCCTGCTGCTGCTGGAGCACTACTAGGAGACAGAGGCAGGTAAGGGATGGGGACCGGAGCCAGGGAGGTGAGGCAGAAGAACTTATTGGGGGAGAAGCTGGCTTGTGGGGCCATGTGCGGCGGCACATGCCTTGGGCCGGCCCTGCTGACTGGAGTAGAGAAGAAACCTGCATGCCAATGGTAGCTTGTATGGCCAGCAGCTGTCTGTGGATGCAGGACCGAAATTCTGGGTGAGAAATAACTTCACTTATTATAGGATAGGGAACTACTGCTGACCAACCACCAGTTTGATTAAAAAAAAAAATCTTGTATTGGGACTAAATTGACTGCATCTGTGTGGTACATCCAAGGGTGATCAAGGGGATGGGATTGGGGTACTCCAGGGGAACCTACAATCTAACACTTGTTGGAGAATATGGGTAGGGAAGGTCTAAATTAACCCTGCAGGTTCAGGAACACCGCGAAATAAATCCCGGCACCATATTGACTAACCGTAACCGTGCTGATCACCCATGGGTTACTGTCCCTCACCCAAGATGTTTCAGAAAAAGAAAAATAGTAAGTCAGAATCAAGTGATGATTCTTGGAAAAAGATAGACCCGGTGTATTAAAACCAGCTATTTTGGAATCAGGAGCTTGCCCATGGACCCACAGGGTGACTGAACCCAGGATTACCATCCCGAGAATGGAAGCGATGTTAGATGGTTTTGCAAATTATATAAACCTGAGAAACACAAAAAATGTGCAGCAGCCCTATGGCTATCATGGCAGGGTGCCTCTGCCCTAGCAAAGGAAAAGAAAGAATTATTAGATTACAAGGATAATCAGACCATTGTTATAAAATGGATGCAAAAATGAACTGATGCCCTCACAGATCACAATAGAGCCCAATCTAGTCAAGTGTCACTGCAACACCAGGTAGCTGCCTTGACTTAGGGACTCTGGAGGCCCAAACCCAAGCGGAGTTAAAAAAAATTAGGCAGCCAAATTGTGTAGGACGGTGGGCACCATCGCTGGGGTAGTGGGTGATCCCAGCCTTGATCAGAAGTCACGTATACTAATGCAGGGAGAGGATATGGAGAAAAACACAATGCCCAATGGAATGCAGGCAAGGGTAGATCCCAGATTTACCAACAAACTGACTTGGAGAGGGATATGCGAAACTCTGGAGATACTTGATGAGCACAGGAGAGGATCCAAAGAAGTGGAATGGACAAAGCAGTCTCCTTTTTGAAGAGAGTGCACGAGTTAGAAGCGCAAAAGGCGCAGCAAGCACAAATGGCAGTAGCAGCAGTGCACCCAGGCCACAGCCCTGCCACCAGACCCTGCCAAATAGGGATACCTCACAAATGGTAGGGGACTGCCAGGGGCTAATCAGCGGCAAATACCAAGTCAACTACACCTGAAACCAGTAGGCAGACCCCGAGTATACATCTGGATGGGGAAAGAAATAATTGGCCCCTTGAATGCTCCAGTGGATACCGGAGCTAGTGTAAATCTGTTAAAAATTAGTCCAAATAATCAAATGTAGCTAGAGCCCAGTGTGACCCTAAAATCTTATGCCGAGGACACAAAGGAAGGACTCGGTAGACTTGCCAAGTAAGATTCTGTGGCAGGTCCCGTCAGGAGAAAGTAGGGTAGTATCTTATTTAATAAAATAATAATAATAATAAATCATCAGCTTATGCCAAAAAGACTTATTTAAGAACAGCCACATTGAAGGCTCTAGAAGAGACACCCACAGACCCAGAAAAAGATCAGTTGATACAGGAGTTTCCAGTTGTGTGGGCTAAAACCAAGACCAAGTGTGGGAAGATTGAAGCCTGTGTATATATTACTGGAAACCCAGTACTCCCACAAAAACAGTATAGTTTCCGAGACAAGCAGAAGGAGGTGCCTCACCATAGATGTCTTGGTGAGGCAAGTGACTGCATGCGAGTCAGTTGAAACCTTATTCAGTTAAGTGATGGAGAACATCATCCTAAGCCCCATCCCACAGTAATAGGGCTTAGACCCTGCAAGGATATGTGCTGAAGGACCCGTAAAAAGCAGGTGGGAAGGAATGGATTAGCTAATGCCCGGTAAAAAGCCAGGAGGATCCAGACTGGTGGAAAAAACATGTTGTGGCTACTTTGCCATGGTGCTGTGGCAGCTTGCTGTTTATCACATGCTCCCACTGTAAAAGTAAAGGAGACGGGTCGGTGGGAACCAAGGCCCCTCACCCACTTAGCAGCTGCTGTTGTCACTGAACATCAGAAAAGAGAATACGGATACAGTTGGTATGATTTACCATGGCCAGTACATAAGTTAATATTTTCCAAAAAGAGAACCAGGATACCCAAATGGGTATACAATATGAAATGTCACCCTTCCACCAAAAATGTGGCAGCCTGGCACATTTTTGTTGCACATAAGATACCATTTCCTGTGACCTGCCTGCTGATATGTCTTGCCATGGATGACCCCCTGAGTTACTCAGTGGAAAGTCTTGGCAATCGACTACTCTCTGGGCACAGAAGTGATGAGTGAGGATAGATCTTGGAGGTGGTACTGGGGAATGTGTTGTTGTCGTGACTGCAGATATAAATAACCATGCTCTAGAAGAGCGCCTTTCCTTGTGTTTTACAGGGTAGTGTCTCCAAAGGAGCCATGGCACCCAGACGACTGACTGGCACTGCTGTGCTGTTTATTGTACCTATGTTTAGTTTTATTTTGGTGGTTACTCTAAAAACAACCCCAGTATTTTGGAGTCTTTATGATACCACAGCAGTCCCTTATTTGGATCTTGATTTTTGGAGCCTGACCATAAAGACAGTCCAATTTAATTGCATAAGAACAAAGGGCAACCCGCCTATCTAGAACCACTTGCTGATCCAAATCACATGTGGCTCCAAAGGGGAAAGTGTTCAAATATTTCTTCAAATTGGGCAACAAAAAACTCATGGCAGGTTGACCCTCCTGACGTTTGGGCCTGGAAGTTCACAGGATCAGATAGCTATATCTTGTTTCAAGGATCCCTACTTTCCTTTTTATTTTCCAACCTAGAGTCTTTTGTCATAACAAATCCCACCTTCAAATGTCTACGATGCCCCACACTGCCAAATTCCGCTGGGCAAATGAGCCATGAAAACCTGAGGTCTCTTACTCAATTTTATCACCAGCTCTAGACCACCTCAATCCATTTTTACAGAAAACATAATAAAAACCCAGTGGAGACTCTCCTTGTCAAATTATGATGTCTCCAACTGGGCACCTAATTGTAAACCATATAGCAGCCCCTTATGGGAGAAATGGATTAATCGTATCTCTCAAACCTCACCCTCCACAATGGGGTGAAGGAAACGTGATCTACCTGGGTATACAGGAATGGGAGGGGCAGCCCTTAATGCGGTAAATCATGAAGTTCTTGAAAGCAAATTGCAAATGCTAGGTGCAGATATTGGGTTGCCTAAATGGCCCACTGACCAATGCCCTTCACAATGTAGGGCTAGGGCTGATGACCAGTGTCACCATTTCACCCCATGGATCAAGGTGATGAAGCAAGAATTGAGTGGGATTATACAGGGATTTCTAGATCTTAGTAATGCCACATCCCTAGCTATTTATTATGTAGCAGCCCAGGAAAGGGCGATTGTTTAATTAGATGTGCGAAGGGCAACAATCTGGAGCAGAAATATCCCTGGGGAATGGTTGATTACCCTCGACAAACCCGCTAGGGGAATCTTAACCAAGGATTCACATATCAGATCTGTTAAATGGAATTGGAGTAGCAAATTGGTAGAAATGTTGATATATACTCCACAGGTTGAGTCCATCATAGGGTACCCTATTATTCCATTGCCCCAATATTATCATTATGAGCATGTATATAGCGCCAGCACCCCAGGTACAATCTAAAGACGGGGAGGGAAGACAGGGAAGGGAGAACAGAGTGAGAGACAAGGGATGCAACATTCATGAGGATGCGAGAGGTCAGGTACACGTTCTTGGTTTGATTGCAGTAAGTTGGGAGTTTACAGATAGCAGGTGGGGGATAGTCCTGGGTGGGAATGGTTAGCAGGAGCTAGGAAGGGCGGAGCGGAGCAGAAGAGGTGGGTTTTGAGGAAGGACTTGAAAGTATGGAGGGTGGGAGCCAGGCGGATGAGGGCAGGGAGGGAGTTCCAGGCGTGCGGGGCAGTAACGGAGAAGGGACTAAGGCAGTTGGGGGAGCAGGGGAGGCGTGGGAGGGTGAGGGAGGGGATGGAGGAAGAGTGGAGTGCTTGAGCAGGCGTTCGGAGGGAGATCAGGGCAGAGAGGTAGGGGGAGCAAGGTTGTGAAGGGCTTTGTAAGTGAATACAAGGAGCTTGAGCAGAATACGCTCAGGAAGAGTGAGCCAAAGGAGAGAGGAGAGAAGAGGCTGCACGTGGTCAAAGCGAGGGGCTAGGTGGATGATCCTGGCAGCAGAGTTTTGAATAGAGATAAAGGAAGAAAGATGAGAGCGGGGAAGCCAGAGAGGTGGTGGTTACAATAGTCGAGGCATGAGATAACTAGGGTATGGATGAGAGTTTTGGCAGAGGAGACAGACAGGAAAGGGTGGATCTTAGCAATGTTGTGGAGGGAGAAGCGGCAGGATTTGGCAACGGAGTCAATATACGGTTTGACAGTAACGTGCGAGTCGAAGATGAAGCCCAAGCTGCGGGCTTGGGGGACAGGGAGGATGGAGGCCCCGTCAATGGTAATTGATAGAGAAGAGGGAGAGGAAGGATTGGGAGGGAAGATAAGGAGTTCAGTTTTCTCTATGTTCAGTTTGAGTTGGGGCTGAGACATCCAGGCGGAGATATCAGAGAGACAGTTGGTGAGACGAGCTTGAACAGAGGGGGAGAGGGAAGGGGTGGAGAGATAGAGTTGAGTGTGTCGTCAGCATATAGGTGGTATTGGAAACAGTGGGAGGCAATGAGTTTGCCTAGGGACTGGGTGTAAATAAAGAAGAGGAGAGGGCCAAGGACGGAGCCTTGGGGAACCCCGACCGAGAGGGGGAGGAAGGAGGAGGGGGAGGAGTTAGGAAGAGATACAGTGAAGAAGCGGTCAGAGAGGTAGGAGGTGAACCAGTTGAGGACAGAGTCCCGGAATCCAAGGGAGTGGAGCGATTCAAGCAGGAGGGAGTGGTCAACCGTGTCGAAGGCAGCAGAGAGATCAAGGACAAGAATAGAGTAAAGGCGGTTGGATTTAGCCACAAGAAGATTGCTGGTGAACTTAGCCAGAGCAGTTTCAGTGGAGCAAAGGGGGCGGAAGCCAGATTGGAGGGGGTCAAGGGAGGAGATGACGGACAGGAGGTCGAGGCAACGGGAGTAAGCAACCCGTTCAAGGAGCTTGGAGGCAAAAGGGAGGAGTGAGACAGGACGGTAATTAGAGGGTTCAGAGGGATCCAGAGTGGACTTTTTGAGGATGGGGGAGACAGTGGCATGTTTAAAGTCAGAGGGGAAGGAGCCAGTAGAGAGGGAGAGGTTGATGATGTGCAGGAGGGGAGGGGGTGATGGTAGAGGCAATGGAGGTCAGGAGGCAGGAAGGAATGGGATCCATGGGGCAAGTGGAGGGGTTGGAGGAGGAGAGCAGGGAGGAGATTTTCTCAAGAGTGGCGGGAGGGAAGGAGGACAGGCGAGAGGTAACTTGGGGGAGGAGGGAGGGGGAGAGTAGTAGGGGGAGAGGACTTGGAAGCAATATCCGGGCGGATCTTGTCAATCGTAGAGGTGAAAAAGAGAGCAAGATCCTGTGCGGACAGAAGAGGGAGGAGGAGGACAGGGAGGACTGAGGAAGGAGTCGAAGGTGGAAAAGAGGCGGCGAGGGTCCCGGGAGTAGGACTCAATGTGGGAGGCATAGTACTGCTGTCTAGCGAGGGAGATAGAGTTGAGCGATGAGAGGCAGAATTTGAAGTGGAGGAAGTCAGCGCGGTAGTGGGATTTGCGCCAGAGGCATTCAGCAGCCTGGGTGCAGGAGCGGAGATGGCGAATGGTGCGGGTGAGCCAAGGGTTATGGGACTGAGCTGGGTGGGAGGAGAGGGGGGCAAAGGAGGCAAGGGTGGAGGCGAGAGAGGAGTTGAAGGTGGAGATGGCAGAATCGGAGGAGGAGGAGGAGGACTGAGGGGAGAAGAGGAGAGAGAGACGAGGCAAAGTCCTGGGGCACAATGGCCTGCAAATCGCGGAAGGGACGAGGAGATGGGAAAGAGGAGGGGGAGCAGTGGGAGAGGTTGAAGGAGGCAAGGAAATGGTCAGATATGGGAAGGGGCTCGAAGGAGAAATCAGAGACAGAACAGTTCCTAGAGAACACGAGATCAAGAGAGTGACCATCAGTGTGGGTGGGGGAACTAGTCCAGAGGTAGAGATTAAAGGAGGAGGCTAGGGAGAGGAAGCGGGTGATACCAGGCTGAGAGGGTGCATCAACATGAATGTTGAAGTCATCAAGGATGAGTGTGGGGATGTCATCGGACAGGAATAAGGTGAGCCAGGACTCGAACTCAGAGAGAAAGGAGGAGATGGAGTCAGGGGGGAGGGGGGCGGTAGATAACAGCAACATGGAGGTGGAGAGGGGGGTAGAGGTGTATGGAGTGAGCCTCAAAGAAGGGGAAGGAGAGAGAAGGGGGAGGGGTTGAAATTGGCAGGAAGAGGCGAGGAGGAGGCCTACGCCACCACCCTGGCCTTTGGCGCGGGGCTGGTGGGAGAAGGAGAGACCTCCGTAGGAGACGGTGGCAGGGGTAACAGAGTCAGTGGGAGAGATCCAGGTTTCAGTAAGGGCGAGAAGATGAAGGGAGCAAAAGAAGAAAAGATCATGGATATAGGGGGCTTTATTAGCAGAGGAGCGACCGTTCCAGAGGGAACAGGAGTTGATCGGGGGGAAATAGGGAATGGGGATAAGATTAGGGGAAGGGGGGTGATGGGCACTTGGGCAGAGGGCAAGAAGTGTGGGGGAGGGGGGGACAGTGGGGAGAGCTGACAGGCTTAGTGGGAGGCAGGAGGAGCGGGGAAAGAAGATGGGGAAGAAGCAGGTGAGAGGGAATGGGAGGGAGGGGACGAGGGGAGAAGGGGGGGTGAGAGAAGGACAGGCACCTTGGTGGGTCAGTTACAGAGGGGGGGAGGAATGGGTCTCGCAGTTGCGATGATGGCCGCCTCCACCGCCTCCGTCCGCTAACGGCCCACCAACGGCCCACCAACGGCTCTTCGCCCTTCCACCAACGGCCCACCAACGGCTCTTCGCCCTTTGGCGGCACCACCCTCCGGGCAGCCCCTTGCTGAAGGCCCTGTACCTGTGGTGGGGGAGGGGACAAGCCGTCATCCACTCAGGTGGAGCTGATCAGCAGTTGCTACAGCCCAATCCCTCCAGCCCTGCTCCCTCTGGCAATCCTCTGGGCAGCCCCTTGCTGAAGGCCCTGTACCTGTGGTGGGGACAAACCGACATCCACTCAGGTGGAGTTGATCAGCAGTTGCTGCAGCCCTAATGGTCATTGGTTAGTGCCATCCATGTCAGAAAGACGTGTCATGTTAAATGATACCCAAGGGACTATTCTAGATTTTTACTCTTTTGCCCCGTGGAGCCCAGATGCTTGTGTGTGCCCCCTGTACTCTTACAAAGTAATCCACTTTCCAGTTTCTCTTTATGTACCTGGAATATAGATTGCCCTCAATAATTGTGTGTATGGTCAATGTGTCTATGTGATGGTGTCACATTACTGTTAACAAATTGTTTGTCTATTGGGTAAATTATACTACCATTCTCTGTGATGTAGTTATTCTCATGTGGGCAATGTGTCCTTATCACTGGGTAAGATCACTATTAAAAATATCATTAGTACTGTGCTCCCTTCTACCATGCATCCCGTTCCCTTAAAGGTATCTTTTGCCACCCTGTTTGAAGCATTGTCCACACTCCAACATTTTGTAGATAAGGTGAATGGTGCAGTGGCAGATGTTGGCTGCACACAGTCCATAATATTTATAACAAGGGGAAAGTTAGGGAGATCCTGTCTGAAGCAGAACGCCATTCCCCCACATCATAGTGGGAGTCCCTTTTGGGTTGGAGACCCTCTGATAGTGGCATCCTTAATCTGGCATTGCACCCCTTTTTAATATTTATATATCATTCAAGCAATTATGATGATACTGTCGCAAACCTTAAGAAAGCAACATGTGTTTGACCGTCAATATGGTCAGCTTATTCACAATTTGTAACAAAATGTTGCTTGTGATACCCTCTGTTATAATGGGGTATCAAGGGAGCGAGTGTTGGGATTTAAGTATAGTAAGGGTTAATAAGTTTTAAAGTAAGGATAAGTTATCACCCAGAACAAGGCCATTGCAACGAGTCACGGAAGTGAAATGTCTTGAGCAAAAGGAATTGGAATGCAGAAGAAACAGCGTAACAGGACATTACTATTTTGCAAATACAAACTTCTAAAAACACGCTAAACAAGTTCTGCATGCTTTCAACATGATCTGAGCCAAAAACAACAAAGGCAGAGGTGATGGCGTGATTGACAGGCAGCGGAAAAGTTTGAAGAAGTAGAAAAGTTGGAAGGAGGAGGGCCAAACCAAGCCCTAACTGCATGACCAAGGGAAAAATCCTGATAAAAGAGAGCAGTACTGAAACAGGAGCAGAAGAGCAGTTCCTTGACTGAAGAGAAGCAGCAGCAGCCTGCATGCCAATGGTAGTTTGTATGGCCAGCAGCTGTCTGCAGATGCAAGACAAAAACTCTTGGAAAGAAATATCCTTACTTATATAGGATAGGGAACTACTGTTGACCAACCAGTTTGATAACAATAAAATCTTGAATTGAGACTAAATAGACTGCATCTGTGTGGTACATCCAAGGGTGACCAAGTGGATGGAATGGGGTACTCCAGGGGAGTCTGGGGAACCTACAATCTAACAATTCCATAATCTCCACATTGTCCTGTCACATGCTTTTCCAGGGAGGCATCCAGAAAAGAGGTGCCTGAAGCTTTAATACCAGTCTTTTTGTCTCTCTCCTCTGAAAGGAGGACTTTGATCCCTGAAAGATGGACAGTGGAATTCTGCACCCAAAGAGGGACTGTCCCTGCAAAACAAGAACTGTTCGGAGATATGCTACATGTTTAAATGCACATTCACATTTTAATGATCCATGGCAAATAACTGTGAGGAAATCCTTTCTTCCTGAACGAGAAGAAAACTCACATAAATGCAACTGCACAAACCCAGTATGCCATGAGAATGACAAGAACTAACACTGCTCTGGGCATAAATTACAAAAAATCAATTTAATTGCAGCTGTGTTATTCCACATTTACACTGGTGTAAACGAGAGAAGAATTTAGTCTTAGGCCGCTTTCAGACCTCATTTATTTATTTATTTTATTACATTTATTTGCCGCCCCCTCATGCCCATGGCATCTTGGGGCGGCTTACAACACCAATAAAAACAATTTAAAATCATCAACACAATTGAAAAACATCTAAAAAACACCTAAAACCCCACCACCCTCCCCCACTATTAACCCACCCACCCCCTCCCCTCCTCCAAAGGCCTGCGAGAACAGCCAAGTCTTACAGATTTGGCGGAAAGTCAACAGACTTGGGGCTAGATGGGCTTCCGCCAGGAGGGAGTTCCATATCCAGCCACCGAGAACACCCTCTCCATTGTGGCCCCCCGCCTTTTGCGGGGGACCTCCAAGAAGGTGCCCCCAGCGGACCGAAGGAGCCGCCCTGGGGTGCGGAGGGTGAGGCAGTCCCTGAGATATCTAGGGCCAAAGACCATGTAGGGCTTTATAGGGCACAACCAATACCTTGAATCTGGCTCGGTACGTTATAGGCAGCCAATGCAGCGCGCAGAGCACAGGAGTAATATGCTCTCGCTGACTCATCCTCGTCAGGAGACGAGCTGCTCCATTCTGCACTAGCTGCAACCTCCGAGCCAGCATCAAGGGAAGCCACACGTAGAGCGCATTACAGTAGTCCAGCCTCGAGGTGATGAAGGCATGGATGAGGGTGGCCAGGTTGGGTCTGGAAATGTATGGACGCAGCCGCCGCACTAGATACAGCTGGCTATACATTAAATAGTAATGGAGACAGAATGGAACCTTGCAGAACGCCACAATCCAGGGCCCGGGGGCTGGAAGACTCAGCCCCCAGGACAACCCACTGGCTGGAAGACTCAGCCCCCAGGACAACCCGCTGGCTTCTCCCTGAGAGGAATGATCGGAACCATCCAAGGACAGTCCCGTCCAGACTTCCCAGGGCTCGCAATCATCTCAACAGCAGCCCATGGGGCTTCCCTCCCACATATTCTGGCTCCCGGAGGGAATGTGCAGCCAGGATATGCAGGGGGGGGGGGTGGTTTCGTTTTGCCTTGTTTGAGGCTTTTCCCGCCCTAGGGGGGGGGGGGGGGGGGGGGGGGCAGGCCTGAAAGTGGCCTGAGTCTATATTCCTAATCATGTTTGTGTAACAAAACTCTGCTGGCACTTAGCAGATGCCAGAAATTCAAAATCTGTGAGACAGCTTTTTAAAAGAAACTTTCTTGCTAGTCAGTAAAGAAAAAGGAGTAAGATTTCATCAGCAGTGAAAAATAAAATCAGATTCCTCTAAACAGCTGTATTCAGAAAGAGTTCTGTTAAAACAAAGAATTCAGTCAATAAGTATTGGTCCCTTTTGTAACCTATAAATGACCGTGTTCTAACAGCACTCTCTCTCCCCAGATAAAATCTCTCCATTGCTTAATTGGTAAAATATTTAAACAGCCTGAATAATCAGTAAAAAAGCCCCTCAACTCCAAGTTTAATCATTAACATTTGCCGGCTTAAGCAACTATATAAACCTTTTAGCCTAAAACCTAGGTAATGGTATTTGTGGTCCATTTCTTTTGAAGTAAAAATATCCCATAGAAAATCACTAGCAAAAGGTTACACTTGTAGTAGAATAATTAAAAAAAAAATAAAAATAGTAATATTTTAATTAGAAACTAAGTTCATTGTACTTTCTTCTGACGCTTTAGGTAGAAGAAGCCAATTTATAATTTTTATATACAATTTGTAATGCACTCTCTTAGCAGAAAATTACTGGAAAAGCTGTCACTGAGGCATTTGAACTCTATTGTCAATGCATTTGTCTGGATGCCTCAATCAGCACAAAGCACAAGCTGATATTGCATGTCAATTCAGGATAGGGCTATTGATTTCCAAAGCCTGCTTTTAACTTGTTTATAAGAATTACCTTTGGCTCAGATTTTCAACTAGTGTAAATCAGCACAGCTCCATGCATACACTTGATTAAAAGGTGAAATCAATGGCCCCGGAGGAGGTAACGGAGCAATACTATCAGCAAACATCACCCAAAATTGCTTCCGTTTGATGTAAAGAAAGCACTTAAGATTGCTGAGCATTCTGTCTCCCATTGACTTTCACTGTCAGTGTGTGCTCGGTGCTTCTGAAAGTCAAACCTCAAACGCTCAGACATGCATAAAGAAGAAAAGTTTCCATCTATATGAAATATTTTGACAGACTATTTCAGAAAGCATTGCATGGGTTTTATTTTTCTATTGTTACTGTCTACACGAAGCCAAACATAATGGAGAACTCTGTCTGGGGCATTACTCTTAAAATATTGACTTGTATCAGGATTTTTGCATAAAAATTCTTGTAAGAGATTTCAGCACACCTTGTAATCCAGTATGTATCCAAGCTGAATCAGACTGGGAAAACAAAGCAAAATGCCCTTTTGGCTTCACTCAGAACAAAAGCACATGAAATAGCGCAATTACTACAGGTTACCTGCAGTGAAATACCCGGGGTGGTTTACCATGGAGTATGGGGTTACCACAGCTCCCTAGAATATAATGGACATCCTTTACTTCAGAACTTGACAGGTCAATAGCATTCCTTGTTTCTGAAATTTTAAATTTAGCAACTCTATGTGGAGCTTTTAAACAGTTGTAGGTGCCTCCAAAGTTCCCTTTGGTGTGGGGGCCCTCTACTCTACCAGACTCCACCCAAGGTAGTCCCGAGGTAAAAAGCTCTTGATCTATCTGGTGTTCTTTATCTCTGGTAAAAACCCACTTCTGAGGAATTTTTCTCCAAGAACCACCTGAGTTTTGTCTGAATGGAATTAAGAACTCTTGAGGAAGTTTAAAAAGTCATGGGATAGGAGGCAGTGTTGTTAGACTGTAGGTTCCCCAGACTCCCCTGGAGAACCGCAATCCTGTCCCCTTGCTCACCCTAGGATGTACCACACAGATGCGGCCTATTGAGTCTCAATAAGAGATTTTATTGTCAGCAAACTGGTTGGTCAGCAGTAGTTCCCTATCCTATCCTATCCTATCCTTTTCAACTGACCCAGACCCTGCTGTCTCGTTGTTATCCCAATGTTTGGAGGCCGTGGCAGAATGGATGCGACTGAGCAGACTGAAGCTCAACCCCGATAAGACGGAGGTGATGTTGGTGGGGAGAGCGAAGGAGATAGTGGCCCCCCTGGTTGGGGGGGTTCATCCTCCTATAGCTCAGCAGGTTCAGAGTCTGGAGGCGATACTGGACGCGGATCTCCGCCTGGAGGGCAGGTGGAGGCAGTCGCTAAGGCTGCCTTCCGCCAGCTGTATCTGGTGCGTAGGCTGCGTCCGTTCGTCTACAGCCCGGACCTGGCCTCCCTCATCCATGCCTTCATCACCTCGAGGCTAGACTACTGTAACGCGCTCTACGTGGGGCTTCCCTTGTTCCTGGTCCGGATGCTGCAGCTAGTGCAGAATGCGGCGGCTCGTCTCCTTACGGGGACGGGCCGTCGGGAGCATATTACACCTGTGCTACGAGTTCTGCACTGGTTGCCAATAGTGTGCCGAACCAGGTTCAAGGTTTTGGTGTTGATCTATAAAGTCCTACACGGTCTGGGCCCCTCATACCTCAGGGACCGCCTCACCCTCCGCGCCCCAGAGCGGCTCCTTCAGTCTGCCGGGGGTGCCTT
>QEPC01012300.1:445718-476785 GCA_003113815.1 Sphenodon punctatus
AAACAAAAAGCCAGGCTGGGCAGGGTGGGTGGGGGGTGTCCCCCCTTCCACCCGCGCAGCCTGGGAGTGGGAGGGGGAGGAATTTATTCCATTGGTTTCAATGGGGACACAGCGCCCCATTGAAACCAATGGAATAAATCCGGTACCGGTATACCGGATTTAATCCGGGAATCCGGTTTTCGTGGAACCGGGAACCGGTAAATCCGGTAGCCGGTAATGGGCCCGGGGTCCCACTCCTAGTAAATAGTGGAGCGTCCCAGGAATCTGTACTGGGACCGGTGTTGTTTAATGCATTCATTAACGATCTGGAAAAGGGAGTAAAGAGTGAGGTGATCAAATTTGCAAAGGACACAAAGTTATTAAAGGTAGTTGAAACACAAGCAGACTATGAAGAACTGCAGGAGGATCTTGTGAGACTGAGTAACTGGGCATCTGTGGTCACCTATAGTCTTCCGGGCGATTTAAGGTGTTGATTATGATCTATAAAGCCCTATACAGCCTGGGTCGCACCTATCTGCAGGACCGCCTCACCCCTCATGTTCTGGACCAGCCCCTGCGATCCACCAGGAGCA
Organism: Sphenodon punctatus; assembly: GCA_003113815.1. Classification (NCBI taxonomy): domain Eukaryota; kingdom Metazoa; phylum Chordata; class Lepidosauria; order Sphenodontia; family Sphenodontidae; genus Sphenodon; species Sphenodon punctatus. The sequence continues at coordinate 446,291 of QEPC01012300.1, forward strand.
CCCTTCTTGAAATCCCCCAAGTTGTTCAAGGGCAGACTATGGAGAGGGCATTCTCAGTGGCCGCTCCTCGGCTGTGGAACTCCTTTCTGGTTGCCCCGGGCGTTCCCGCCTTCCATCATCAGTGCAAGACTTGGTTGTTCTGCCAGGCTTTCAGTGAGGGACATGGGTGAAGGGTGGGGTTTGGGGGGGGGGGGGTTAGGTTGTGGGGGCTGGTTATTTTTACATCCCCCATTATGGCTTATGTTTGTGTGTATACATATACATGTTTTAAATTTTATATTGTAAGCTGCCCTGAACTGTCTTTAGCAGGAGGAGCGGGGTAAAAGTCATTAAAATAAATAAATAAAGGACAGAAAAATTTCAAGTGGGCAAGTGATGCACATAGGGAAAAATAATCCAAACATTTATTTATTTATTTTTGAAATTTGTGTCCCGCACCCATCCTCCCTCAGGCAGCTTGGGGCAGCTAACAGATTATTTAAAATCATAAATATCAAAAACATACAAATATACAAATCATTATAATAAATACAAATTCAAAAGAGTGGAGCTAAGACAACACCCTCACCCCTAACCCAACCCCCCACCCACTCCCCATCTCCCCCACCAAAAGCCTAGCAGAACAGCCAGGTCTTACACTGTCAGTGGAAGGAGGGAAGGTCCAGGGACAGACAAACCTCCACTGGGAGAGAGTTCCACAGCCTCGGAGCAACCACCAAGAACACCCTCCCCATAGTCGCCACCCAAGAAACCCGAGGGACCTCAAGAAGGGCGCTCCTGGCCAACCCAGAACCCGGGGAATGAGGCAGTCTGGCAGGTAAGTAGAGCTCAGACTGTATACAGCTTTGTAGGTCAGAACCAACAGCTTGAATCAGGCCCAGAAGACTATAGGCAGCCAGTGCAAACACCACTTATGTATACAATGCTAGGTTCTAAATTACGAGTTACCACTTAGGAAAAGGACCTTGGAGTCATTGGGAACAATACATTAAAATCCTCAGCTCAGTGTGCTGCGACCATCAAAAAAGCAAACAGAACATTAGGAATTATTCAGAAAGGGATAGAAAATAAAAATGAAAATATCATAATGCCTCTATATAAATCTATGGTGCGACTGTACCTTGAACGTTGTGTGCAGTTCTGGTTGCCCCCATCTCAAGAAAGATATAGTTGAAATTAAAAAAAAGGTACAGAGAAAGGCAACAAAAATGATCAAGGGTATGGAACAGCGCCCCTATGAAGAACGGCTAGATAGGTTAGGGCTCTTCAGCTTGGAGAAGAGGTGACAGAGGGGATATGATAGAAGTTTATAAAATTATGAGTGGTGTGGAACAAGTAAATAAGGAACTGTTATTTACCCTCTCAAATAGTACTAGAACTAGGGGACACTCCATAGAAGTACCAATTAGCAGATTTAAAACAAGTATTTTTCACTCAACGCACAATTAAGTTGTGGAATTTGTCGCCAGAATTTATGGTCAAAGTCAGTAGGCTAGCTGGATATAAAACAGGATTGAACAAGTTTCTGGAGGATAGGTCCATTAGCAGGTTTTAGGGAATGTAACCTCTTACTGTCTGGAACTGGGAGTGAACAACAGGGAGCAGATTTCCCCATTGTGACCTGTTGGGTACTTCTTCCAAGCAACCAAGATTGGCTACTGTCGGAGAGGTGTGCTGGACTTAACGGACCACTGATCTGACCCAGTATGGCACTACTTATGTTCTAACTGGATACAGGTATCATGGAGTTGCTTTGGGGGAGGTTTTTGTTTTCATAGGTGTATGCTTTTAGACTTTCCTACTTTGGATTTACTGCTTTAAAAAGCATCTCATGCTCTAGTTCAACGTTTTGAAATTCTGTACTAGCAAAAAATTAGAATTTTAGAAGAAAGGGAGAGGAGATTAATTCTCATATACATTCATCATTTTAAGTTAGCGTACTGTACTATATATGGAAAAATGAATTGCTTAAAATGCAAGCAATGCATCTTTTAATTTTTTTGCTTTTTTAATTAAATGTATTCTAGATGGGATCTAAAATGATGCATCAAGTTGTAAAAGCTTAACATCAATTAAGGATCAGACTCACTTCAATCCTGTGCCCCATTTTCTAATGATAATTTTTTATAAAAACAGCCACACTGTCAGACCAATGGTCAGTTCAACCCAGTATCCTGTCTCTAATACTGGTCAGCACCAGAGGCTTCAGCAGAAGCATATGAAAACAGCAAACAGACCAATTAATTCCCTATTGTTTATTCCCAGCTTCTGGCAGTCACGGATTTCATCTCCTGACCATCTTGGCTAATAGCCATTGATGGATCTATCCTCCATAAATTTATTTAATCCTGTTTTGAACCGTTACAACATGGCTTTTACAACATCCATAGCTAGGATTTCCATAAGTTATTAATTATTATTATTATTATTATTATTAACAAACATTTATATAGCACCAGCAGTGTACCTGCACTTTACAAAGTAATAAAATAGACACGGTACCTGACCCTAGGACTTACAATCTGAGAGACAGGAGCTGGGGGAGAGACATAGGAAGGGGAACAGAGGGAGAGACAAGGGGTCTAACATTCATGAAGATGCAAGGTCTCAGGTGTACATACTTGGGCTTGGTTACGTTGAGAACAGCAGCAGGCAGGTCCATGTGGCAAGGATAAGGGTAAACAGACCATAGGTATAGGAAATAGTGGCTCAGTAGGATAAAGAGTCATACAGAGCAGAGCGAAAGAGGTGAGTTTTAAGGAGAGAGTTAATTGTCCATTACATCAAAAAGAACTCCCTTTTGTTTGCTTTACCTGCTGCCAGTTAATTTAATTTAATGTTCTCTAGTATTATGTTATAAAGGGGTAAGTAACTCCCTATTTGCTTTTTCTACACAATTCATGATTTTATAAACTTCTGTCATATCCCTTCTTAGTCATCTCTTTCTTAAACTGAAAAGTCCTAGTCTTATTAACCTTCGCTGTCTTTGTCTGTATCTTTTCCAGTTCCACTATACCCTTTTTGAGGTGAAGCGATGAGAAACTGAACAGTGTATTCGACGTGTGCGGCCTTTTCTTTCCTATTTGGAACTGGCCACTGTCATCCATGTTTTCATCACCCTGGGGCTAGATTACTGCAATGTGCTCTACGTGGGGCTTTTTAGTAGAGCATTTGGCAGGTGGGGATAGGGATTAAGCAGGAGGTTGTTGGGGGTGTTGGGGTTTGTGTGGGTAGGGTTTTTTTAATTAATCATATTTTAATGTTTTTAAATTGTATTTTATGATTTTAGTAAACTGCCCTGAGCCTTTAGGGAAGGGCAAGGTAAAAATGCTGATAAAAATAGATAAATAAAATCATGGATTTATCCAATGTATTTTTTATTTTATTTTCTATCCCTTTCCAACAAAATTCCTAATTATTTTTTTTTGCCTCTTTTGCCAGTTCAAAGAACTATCCACAATGGGCACAAGCATGCGCAGCTATCGTGTGATTTCCATGCACGCTTATGTCCCTTAACAGGGCTCCGCAAACGAACGCTTGTTCACATTGTGGGGAGACGAGGGAGGAACACACCCCATCAATGATGGGGGCCTCCACTCCCTCATCCCTACCCACCAGCATCACCTCCATCTTATTCTGCCTCAGACGGCTCGCCCTCATCCAATCACCAACAGCCGCCAAACACTGGGTAAGCACCGAGACTGCCGGGCCAGGGTCTGATGAAAATGAGAGAGAGAGAGTTGGGTGTCATAAGCATATTGAGGACACCGAACCCCAAACCTTCTCACAACCTCACCCAGCGGCTGCATATACACGTTGAACAGGAGAAGGGACAGAATAGAACCTTGCGGGACTCCACACGTGAGGACACAAGGGGATGAAAAACAATCCCCTAGCACCACCCGTTGAGTTCTTCTGGCCAGGAAGGAGCAGAACCATTCAAGAGAACTCCCGCTCACCCCGGCTCGGTCCCGCAACCAAGCCACTAACATCTCATGGTCAACGGTATCAAAAGCCGCTGACAGATCTACAAGGATCAGGAGAGATGACCGTCCCAATCCGTATCACGACGAAGGTAGTCAACCAGTGCCACAAGCACAGTCTCAGTGTCATATCCTGAGTGAAAACCATACTGGGAGGGGTCTAAGAAGTCGATGCTGTCCAGATGCTCTCGCAGCTGCTGAGTCACAACTCGTTCAATAAACTTCCCTTGAAAGGAAAGGTTAGAGACTGGTTGGTAACTGGCTAGGAAGTCAGTGTCAAGCGACGGTTTTTTGAGCAGAGACCACACCACTGTCTCCTTGAGGTGGTTCGGCACTCTGCCAATCTGCAGAGAGGCATTGATCACCCCAGTCAGCAATAGTCCTAACGTCTCCCAGCTGGCCTTGACCAGTCAGGATGAGTACGGGTCCAGTTCACAAGAAGTGGCCCTAACAGCTCCCAGAGCATCCCCCACATCAGTGGGCAACACCGTCCAAAATTGATCACGAAATAGGACCAGATGGGGCGTCCATAATCTCTGGTTCGCCTACTGCAATAAGTACGGTGTCGAACTCGCGCTGAATAATAGTGAATTTATCTGCAAAGTACTCAACAAACATGTCACAGCGGGCTCTGGATGAACCCAGCTCCAGGTGGAGGGAGACCGAACTGACCAGCCCCCTTACCAACTGGAAAAGCTCCACTGGACGAGACTTCGCAGATGCTATGAGGGCAGCGAAGAACCTCTTCTTGGCTGCCTGCACTGCCACAGCATAGGCTCTTAAACTCACTTTATGCTGCAATCTGTCGGCTTCAGCCCAAGAACGGCGCCACCGTCGCTCTAACCATCTCCCCTTCCATTTCAACACCCTCCAGTCCTCCACAAACCACGGGGGCCTGCGGTGGCAACGAGAAGGAAGTGGACACCTAGGAGCCACCCAGTCGATAGCCTCAGTCAACAAGATGTTCCAAAATGCGACAAGGTCATCAAGCAGACAGGCATCGAGATCAAGGGGTAACTCCCCCAGAGAATTCCAGAACCTCTCTGATCCATAAGCCTCCGGGGGTGAACTAAACAAAGTGCCCCTGCACCTTTCCAGGGGCAAACATACACCAGGAGGCTGGCCCTCAGGAGGTAACCCATAACAAGGGCTCCGCCAACACCTCCCCCACCAACAGATCCCTGCCTCAAGGCCGGGACAAAGTATCAGGTCCAGGGTGTGACCCCCATCATGCGTTGGGCCAATGACTACCTGAGATAGGCCCATAATTGCCATGAACTCACACTCTGCTCCTCCAAGACTGGCGTCGGCGTGGATCTTGAGGCCTCCCAGGACCATGGTCCTTGGGAACCAGAAGACCACCTCCAACACCAGTTCTGTCAGAGTGTGTAGGGATGCCGCTGGACAGGCAGGTGCATGGTATACCAGCAGGACCCGCACTCTGTCTCCTGCCAAATCGATCACAAGATGGAGGCCCTCCATACCCGACACCAATTGCAATGGATACCTCCTAACGGACCACGACTCCCTAAAAACAATGGCTGCACCGCCCGCCCCGCCAGCGGATGCTGTACGGAGTAACCAGCTGGAACGAGGTCAGTCAAAATAGGCCCCAACTCTGCGTCCAGGTCAGGTCTCCGTAATACACACGAGGTCGGCCGCACATTCCAGGATTAACACCCAAACCGTAGTTGACTTATTAACCACAGACCTCACGTTCAATAATATCAGATTTAGGCCAGGGGCCCCTTGATCCCGAACCACCGAACCACCTGCTTGGGGGTGCTAAGCGGGACAGATATCAAACACCTGTCCCATATTTTAAATTGCTCCCACCCCCCCAAGGGGACCATATCTCCCCTGGCCCATCACGACCCCAATAGCTGCAGTCCTCCCCCCGACCAGCCCCATTTCCACCCCCCTCTTTGCTCCCCCACACCAATGGGAAGGGAGGTCCCCTTCCCTCCAAAACCCCCCACTCCCTCCCATTCACTGGGGGTCACCCTTCCACCTGCCCCTTCCTTTCACCAGGGGGCATCCAAAAAAACACCCCTCCCTCATCGGGGGAGAAAGACATTCTTACTAACCAACTCGAGTTTCAAACCCCCCACCCCCAAAACAGAACCACCTACCCCAACCACAAGCTCCACACAAGCCACCAGATACCTCCCATCTAAAACAACATAAAACTCGCAGCACCCCCGGCCACTCCCACTGTGATACAGTCAGGTCTGGTGGTTGTCTCTCAGGTCCATAGTCTGGGCGTACTCTTCGATTCCCAGCTCCGCCTGCACATCCAGGTGGAGGCGGCAGCGAGGGGCACATTTCACAAATTACATCTGGTGTGTCGGCTTCAGCCATATGTTTTGGATGCAGACCTGGCCCCCATCATCCATGTGCTCATTACCTCAAGGCTTAACTACTGCAACGCACTCTACGTGGGGCTACCCATGGTGATGGCTCGGAAGCTGCAGCTGGTGGAGAATGTGGCGGCCCGTCTCCTCACCGGGACAGGTTGCCGAGAGCACATAACGCTGGTGCTTCAAACTCTGCACTGGCTGCCTATAGGCTTCCGGGCCCAATTCAAGGTGTTGGTATTTTATTTATTTTATTTAATTTATTTTTTTAATTTTGCTACCCCGCCCCCTCCTGCCACAGGCAGCTCAGGGCAGCTTACAATTCACAAAATCTTAGAACAACTAGGAGGAGGACAAAAGGAAAAAAAAGAAACTACCCAACAACCCACCCCCTCACACATCTCCCCTGCCAAAAGCCTGGTGGAACAGCAATGTCTTACAACTTTTTCAAAAAGACGGGAGATCTGGGGCCAACTGGGCCTCCACCGGAAGGGAGTTCCACAGCCATGGAGCAGCCACTGAGAACACCCTCCCCGGCGTCGCCCTCAGGAAGACTTGGGGGACCTCGAGCAGGGCACCCCCCCGATGACCTCAGGGGTCGATCCAACACCCGGGGAGTGAGGCGGTCCCGCAGATAGGAAGGGCCTAGGCTGTTTAGGGCTTTATAGGCCAAAACCAACACCTTGACTTGGGCCCAGAAAACCACTGGCAGCCAGTGCAGAGAGTGGAGCACTGGTGTAATGTGCTCCCGGCAGCCCAGTTCTACCAGAAGACGGGCCGCTACATTCTGCATCAGCTGCAGTTTCTGAGCCGTCACCATGGGTAGCCCCACGTAGAGCGCGTTACAATAGTCCAATCTAGAGGTGATGAAAGCATGGATGATAGTGGCCAGGTCAGAGTCTGAGACAAATGGCCAAAGCCATCGCATCAGATGTAATTGGCGAAAGGCACTCCTCGCCACAGCCTCCACCTGGACGTCCAGGCGGAGCTGCACATCAAGGAGCACCCCCAGACTCCGTACCTGGGATACCAATGGCAGGCAAACCCCGCCAATAATGGGGGCCACCATCTCCAATGCCTTACCCATCAACATCAGCTCCGTCTTGTCGGGATTCAACCTCAGCTGGTTAGTCCTCCTCATCCAGTCCCCCACAGCCATCAAACACCGAGTAAGCACCAAGACTGCAGGGCCTGGGTCTGCTGAAAAAGAGAGCTACAGCTGGGTGTCATCAGCATATTGATGACACCCAGCTGTATCTCTCTTTTTCAAGAGATGTTGATGACACCTCATATTGATGACACCTAAACCTCCTGATCACATCACCGAATGGCTGCATGTATACGTTGAACAAGAGGGGACAAAACCGAACCCTGCGGGACTCCACAGGAGATATCTCGGTATGATGAAAGAACTCCCCAAGAACCACTCGCTGCATTCTACCGGTCAGGAAAGAGCGGAACCATTCAAGAACAGTCCCGCCCACCCCTGCACAGTCCCACAGGCGCATCATCAACATCTCGTGATCAACTATATCAAATGCAGCTGAAAGATCTAATAGAAATAACAGGGTCAAACGACCCCAGTCCATTTCCCGGCGCAGATCATCCACCAAAGCCACAAGCGCAGTCTTGGTGCCATACCCCGGACGAAATCCCGACTGAGAGGAGTCCAGATAACCGACATGGTCAAGATGTCCCTGTGTTAGTAATTAATTATTGGGATCGAGATCGTCATAAAACACCACTCCAATGTGGTACAAAACAAAACTTTATTGGAACGGCACACCTTGGTTTTCTATTCTTGGCAGGATTATACTACACACACAGTATTATACAGATAGTCCCCAGATAAAGATATCTTACGTGTCCTGTGACTGGCCAAATCCTGGAAGCACGCAGGCTGATTCAGGGAAAAGACTGAGAGAGGGCCCTTTGGTGCTGGAGAGTAGAGCTGCTGGCGAGCGAAGACAAGTTGTGATCCGTGTGTGCAAGGTCTGGAAGGGAGTGAAACCACGTGATTCACCAACTGGTGACCACTAGCCTTCACCCAAAGTCATGTTGTATGACCAGGTTCTTTTATACAGTTCTGAGGTACAGGTCAGTAATAGCCAGATGCCATGTCATGGTGACATCACACAGTTCTTTAGCATATCAGAAGAACGTCTTCCTGGGAGGAAGGGCCCTTAGCATATTAACATCTGTATCTTTCCTTGATTGTTCTTTTCCTGCCTGGAAGTCAGTAGCAGAGTTGCAAATGTCCCACTTATCTGTTCACAATGGGTTTCATTTGTCAACTCCAGTTGTTCAGCAGGAGACTTTGTTAAGCATGTGTGGCGGTGCCAGGAGAAGATACTTGTCTGGCTATGCCTTTGTTAGTATGCTGATGGGGCCTTATCCACATGTTGAGTCATCTCAGCTTGAATTCCATCACAATCTCAGGCCTGCTGGCTGTTCTGGACCATCTCTCTGCTCTTTGCCTTTGCTTGACCGAAGTTAGGTCTGGCTTCCTTTGTCCAGGCCAGGAGAACATAAGATTATCAATAACACTATATTCTATTGCCACACCTGCAGCTGCTGAGCCACTACCCATTCAATAACCTCCCCTAAAAAGGGAAGGTTAGAGACAGGCCGATAGTTGGCAAGGGAGTCAACATCAAGCAATGATTTTTTGAGCAGAGGCCGAACCACTGCCTCTTTGAGACAGCCCAGCACTCTGCCCTTCCGAAGGGAGGCGTTGAGCACTCCAGCCAGCAACGGTCCCATTGTCTCCCAGCAAGATTTAATCAGCCAGGACAGACAAGGGTCTAATTCACAAGATGTGGCCCTAACAGCCCTAAGAACACCAACCGCATCGGCGGGTGTCACCGACTGAAATTGGTCCCACAAAACCAGACCAGACAAGGCTTCCATAACCTCCAGTTCCCCATATGTATTAATTGCGTCATCGAAATTGTGGTGAATCCGAGCGATTGTATCCACAAAATAATCCACAAACATGTCACAGTGAGCAGTAGATGACTCCACTTCAAGGCAGAGGGGGGACAGACTGACCAACCCCCGCACCACCCGGAAAAGCTCTGCTGGATGGGATTTAGCAGATGCTATGAGGGTAGCAAAAAACTCCTTTTTTGCTGCCCGCATAGCTACGGCATAGGCCCATAAACTGGTTCTATGATGCAATCTGTCAGTTTCACCACGCAGATGCCACCGTCACTCCAACCGCTGCCCTTCTCGCTTCAGCCCCCGCAGTTCCTCAGAGAACCAAGGAGGCCTGCGGGGCTGTTGCCTAGGCTCTTCAGCCTAGGAGCTGTCCGATCAATGGCCTCCATCAGCAAGGCATTCTATAGCACGACAAAGTCATCGATGGAACAGTCGTCACAGTCAGGGGGAAACTCACCCAGGGCCTTCTGGAACCGATCAGGTTCCATCAGCCTCCGGGGGCAAACCATCCGAATCGGTTCTACGTCTTTCTGGGGGCAGACATGCGCCAGGAGCGAGGTCCACAGGAGGTAATGGTTCGTCCATGACAACGGTGCAGCTGATAACTCCCCCACTAATGGAGCACCTGCCTAAAGGCCGGTGCAAAACACAAGTCTAAGGTATGTCCCCCCTGGTGTGTCAGACCGATAACTCTCTGGGACAGGTCCATGGTTGCCATGGCAGCCATGAACTCATGCTCCGCTCCCACAAGGTCAGCGTCAGCATGAATGTTGAAGTCTCCCAAGACTACTGACTTCGGGCACTGCAACACCACTCCCGACACCACCTCACAGCCAAAGCATGTAGGGAGGCTGCTGCACAGGTAGGTGCACGGTATACAAGCAGCACTCCCAAACTGTCACCCACCAAATCAAACACAAGGTGAAGACCCTCAATACCTGATATGGATTGCACCGGATACCTCCTCACAGTCCAACCCTCCTTGTAAATCATGGCTACACCCCCACTTCCCGTCCCTCCAAACGCGGCTGATGCTGCATGGAATACCCGGCCAGAAGGTCAGCCAGAATAGGCCCCGACTCATTGTCCAGTCAGATTGCAAACCTACTAATAGTAATATGTAACCTAACGTTGGCATCGGGCACTGTATCTGAGGACTGGTGGATGGCAAATGTAACTCCAATATTTAAAAAGGGATCCAGAGGTGATCCTGGAAACTACAGACCGGTAAGCTTGACGTCTGTGCCGGGCAAAACGGTGGAAACTATCATTAAGAACAGAATCACTGGGCATATTGATAAACACAGCTTAATGGCAAAGAGTCAACATGGATTTAGCAAACGGAAGTCATGCCTCACTAATCTCTTGGAATTCTTTGAGGGCATAAACAAGCATGTGGACAGGGGAGACCCAGCAGATATAGTGTACCTGGATTTCCAGAAAGCTTTTGATAAGGTCCCACATAAACGACTCTTGAGAAAATTAAAAAGTCATGGGATAGGAGGCAGTGTTTTACTATGGATTGGTAACTGGTTAAAGGATAGGAAGCAAAGAGTGGGACTAAATGGCCAGTTTTCACAATGGAGGAATGTAAAAAGTGGTGTGTCCCAAGGATCTGTACTGGGACCAGTTCTTTTCAATGTATTCATTAATTATCTGAAAAAGGGTGTTAAGAGTGAGGTGATCAAATTTGCAGATGACACCAAGTTATTCAGAGTAGTCAGAACACGAGCAGATCGTGAGGAGCTGCAGCAAGATCTTACAAGACTGGGTGCCTGGGCATCTAAATGGCAGATGTGGACAAGTGCGAAGTGATGCACATTGAGAAAAATAATCCAAATTATGAGTACATAATGCTGGGTACTAAGCTAGGAGTTACCCCTCAGGAAAAGGATCTGGGAGTGATTGCGGATAATACACTGAAATCCTCAGCCCAGTGTGCCGCAGCGGACAAAAAAGCAAATAGAAGGTTAGGAATGATTCGCAAGGGAATAGAGAACAAAACAAAGGATGTCATAATGCCTCTATACAAATCAATGGTGCGACCACACCTTGAATATTGTGTGCAGTTCTGGTCGCCCCATCTCAGAAAAGATATAGCGGAACTAGAAAAGGTACAGAGAAGGGCAACAAAAATTATCCAGGGTATGGAACAGCACCCACATGAGGAGAGGCTTGAGAGGTTGGGACTCTTCAGCTTGGAAAAGAGACGGCTGAGAGGAGATATGATAGAGGTCTATAAAATCATGAGTGGTGTGAAACTTGTAAACCGGGAACGGTTATTTACCCTCTCAGCGTACAATTAGGTTGTGGAATTTACTGCCAGAGGAGGTGATCAAGGCCAGCAGTATAGCTGAGTTTAAAAGAGGTTTGGACAAGTTTCTGGAAGATCGAATTTGGGAACAAAACCCTTTACTGTCAGGAGCCTGGGGATGACCCACAGGGAATGGATAGCATGGTGACCTATTGGGTGCTTCTCCCAGGCCCCCATGATTGGCCACTGTCTGAGACAGGATGCTGGGCTCGATGGACTGTTGGTCTGACCCAGTATGGCACTTCTTACGTTATGTACTCCCTCTACCCCCTTTGCATAAAACCACAAACTAAACCCCTCTAATCCTCCCACCAAACTCCCACCTCCCCAAGCTTCCCAAAGGTAACACCACGGACCCCACTCAAGGGTCACACCTAAGGGCCCTTTGGCACGGCCCTTAGGCGCACGCCTGTGGCGGAACCAACAGGCACACCACTCTTCAGCCCTCTTAGCTCGGAAACCCCACCTCTGAGCCACCGGGGGAAGCCCCTTTGGTCCCATCCCCCTCTCCCTCTGCCACTGGGAAGGGGGAGAGTCACAAACAGGGACCAAGGCACCAAAGTCACTCCCCAGTGTGGCCCAGGTAGAGCAGCTGTTTTGGGGGGCAAGCCCAACCGGCTCCCCCAGCCCCCACCCCGCCCCCAAGCCACCGGGGGAAGCCCCTTTGGTCCCACCCCCCTCTCCCTCTGACCTATAAAGCCCTACACAGTCTAGGCCCTGCCTACCTGCGAGATCGCCTCACTCCCCAGGCTCTGGACCAGCCCCTGTGGTCATCGGGGGGGAGCCCTTGTCAGGGTCCCCTGGGTATTCCGAGGGGCAACGACTGAGAGGGAGTTCTCGGTGGCCGCACTGCGACTGTGGAACTCCCTTCCGATAGGGGCCCGGATGGCCCCGGTCCTCCCTGCGTTTCAACGCCAATGTAAAACCTGGCTGTTCCGTCTGGCCTTTGGCGAGGGAGGGGGGGTAAGGTGGTGGGTGGAGGGCTGAGGAGGAGGAGTTTGGGTTATGTTTCTTGGCTCCATTGGGTGTTTAAATTGTACTTTACTATTGTGTTTTATTATTTTATTGTACAATGATGTTTTATGAAACTGTGAGCTGCCCTGAGCTGCTTGGTCAGGATAGGGCGGGGTATAGAAGTGTTTAAATAAATAAATAAATAAATAGTTTGGGATTGGCCCCCATGACTCAAGACCAGCTTCCAGAGTAGTAACAATTGTTTCAGAACCCAATTATAACAACTATTATTATTATTATTATTATTTATATAGCACCAGCAATGTGCCTGTGTATGTATACTTTGATTTTCCCCTCTATGTGCATTGTTTTGCATTTATCAACAATGAATTTCTGTTATATTATTACCTTTTATTATCTCATCACCAAGTTGTGTAAGCACCTTTGTAACTGTACACACGTAACTAAATTATCTTGAATAATTTTGTGTCAGCACCTCCAAACTTTGCCACCTCGCTGTTCATGTGTGTTTCCAATTAATTAATAAACATGTTAAACAGTACCAGTCACAATACAAATCCATAGGGCTTTCCACTCTTCATCTTTCACCATTGTGAAAACCAGCCATTTATTCCTACCTCTGTTTCTTATCTTTTAACCAGCTACCCCACGACTACTTAGTATTCTTCAGAGCCTTTGGTGAGGACTTTATCAGAGGCTTTATAAAATTTAATGGCACAACAACAAATGGACTACCCTTAGCCATATGCTTCTTAATACCCTCAAAAAGTTACAATAGATTGATAACTTCTCTGTCCATTTTCATATTTGAGTTTCTTCAGAGCTCTTGACCAAACAGCCTCTGGTCCTGGCAACTTAATGTTGTTTAGGCAGTTTAGCAATTTTCTGTACAACCTCTTAATACGACATCATTTTGAGATGGTTCTTCAGACATATCAGCTAAAAAGGATAGCTATGGTGTGATTATCTACACCAGTGGATCAGGACCCACCAGTGTGAGGGTCTTAGATGGGTCCCGGTCCAAGGGATGCCAATTAACTCTGGTGCAGTTGCGTTGCATCCCCTCCTGGAACCTGTTCAGGCTGCCTGTGCTGCTAAGAGCCAGGGGCAGGACAGGGAGAGAAGGAACATTACTTCCCACACCTTCCCTGCCTCTCTAGCTCCCTCCTACTGCTGCTCCACCACATGCTAGCTCCCTGCTGCCATGTTGACCCTCCACCCTGCTGATGTTGTCTGGTCACTCCTGATCCTGGAATTTTTAAAGGTGGGTTTCAGATTTTTTTTAAAATAGTTTGGTGGATCTCACCACTGATCTACCCAACATCCGCTGTACCGACTCCGAGGTACTTCTGCACTACTCTTAAATACTTTGGATGTTCTTAAAAATATTATTAATTTTCACATATTTAGCAAGTTGTTCCCCAAACTCCCTCTTTGCCTGACTTATTATAGGCCCTTTTCACACAGACACTCTAACATTGATAAAATGGGTGTTACATTTTATTACACATAATGCAGGGCACCCACAGAGCACATCTGCAGTCCTGCAAAATGTATAATAAAATGTAACACCCATTTTATCAGTGTTAGAGTGTCTGTGTGAAAAGGGCTATAGCTTGACATTTAAACTCGTCAGGTATTCTCATTCCCATTTTACTTTTAGGCTGCATACATCCATTTAGCAAGATACTATAGATAGTTCTAAATTCCACTAAATGTAGTAGATCTGACTTTTTAAAACTTTAAATGTGTTAAATCTGTTAATAAAAAACATGACGACACCTCTTCTTTAACTGGACTGGTGATGGGTACGTGAAAGCAAGCTAAATTGACATCAATATGCTTTATCATCTTTGAACTCAGCCTAAAGCAGAACTCAGGCTGCTTTCCCATGAGGCCACTTATGCAGCCTTTGGCACCACAGGGACATGCGGTATTCAAATGTAGTGTAGCTCCCGTCTCATGGGAAAGGAGGAAATGTGGCGCTCCTGCCAGCAAGCTTGTGCATCGGACAGGATAGTGAAATCCTACCTGTCCAATGCATGAGCTTGCCAGCGGGAGATCTGCACTGCCTCCTTTCCCATGAGACGAGAGCTATGTTACATTTGAATAGCCCATGTTCCTGTAATGCCAAAGGCTGCACAAGCAGCCTCAGTCAACAAGATTTTGTTCTGCAGTAAGCCAGATCAAGGCTTGATGAAAAGTTCACATAGGAATTTAAACACAGCTACTTTCTGAAAGGAGGAAAAGAAATGCAACCATTTTTTTATTAACCAGTTGGAGTCATGCTATCCTAAGGGAAACAAGGAATCAAAAGCAAACAAAATGCACAATCTCTCCTGCGTAAGGAAGACTAAGCATTCTGCAAGGGGCACACAACAAGTGCTGTAACTGCAAAGAGCACCTTGATAGATTAAACAAAGGATCATTGTACTGGCTATACATTAAGCCTGATGCTATGGACAGTACATTAGCCCTTACGTGCATCTCCCCTGCAAATTCTTCCACAGAAGAGCACCTTAGTCCACAGATGAATTATGGCAGATGAAACACAAAGGCAGCAAACTGAAGTGCTGGTGGCACAAGACAGGATTCAAATTCAATAGACTGTCACACAACGAAGTGACTGCTAAATACTAAAGCAACTGATACATTAGAAATATATAAACAGCACAGGGATATTATCAGATCTTATATTTAATAGTGACTAGCAGGGAGAGCGAAGCAGGGACAAGTGAGGGGAAAGTATTTACTGTATGAGAAATTTTGCATAACATTTCCCAGTTTTGTATAACATTGACCATAACCAGTCCCCAGCAAATACTGAATTAATCAAACTGGAAAAATAAAGTAAAAAGTCTTTGCCCTTAAGTCACTGTTTTAAAACGCATTTTCACTGTTATTTTGAAATTTGGAATTTGCAAAAATTATTTTCTTATCACGTACATAAACACACAGAATCTGAACGTTAAGCGGAAACTGCTACTTTTCACCTCATTTCCCATTAATTCTACCTTTCTAAGCCAATCTCATATCCCCACAGGCACTGGTAAGTAACATTACTCTCCTTTCCAAATGGGCAGTCACTGTCTTTCAACACCAAGGAAAATAGGTCTCTTTTCCATTTCAGATCAAAGGAGGTTTTATTTAGTACAAACTTAGCATAGTAGCAGTGTATCCAGGCTGAAGGCTCCCTAGAATAATTATTATCACATAGCATCAGCTCAGAGCACAGCTGATACTTCATTCAAGCTTTCCTACAGACATCCAGGGAAATAGTTTAAGAACTGGAGACAATATTGGTCTCTCTCATTTGTGCTTCTATTTTAAATTTAAAACTTTGTTCCAGTTAAATAAATACTGCAAAGCTCTTTTTATAAAAGAATTAAAATCAGCCAAATGCTGCTGTGTTCTCACAAGCATAACAGATCTGGAGGTTTCACTGCAGTATCTTCCCACCTCTGTCCCCATAAGCATGAGGAAGCGAGAGCTAAATAACTTTTCCTTTCCCTTGATCCCCCTCCTTTGGAACTTACAGGGAACTTCCAGCAGGGGAGAGGGCCTAAAATAAATGGTCTGTGAAGTAGACATGCCGTGTTAAAGTCACATGAAAGAGGAAGTACTGATTTTTGCTGAAACAGCAGAAAACTGCACAGAGTAAGATAGGGCAACAAAGTAGTTCGAATTATACCTTTCATTGGATCAACTACTGTTGGTGAGAATGAGCAAGCTTTCGACCTCACAGGGTCCTTCCTCAGGCAAGCAGGAGTCAGAACTGAAGATCTGAGCAAAGCTCAGTGGGTGTATATAATGTAACGGGAGAGGGGAGGTGTGTGGTACAACAGGGAGAAAGAGTGAGAGGCAAAGCGAAGTGGGTGATAAATGGACCATAGTAACAGAAGGAGGGAGGTGAGAACCAGGGGAGATATGCAATAAAAAGCATAGAAAGTAAAGAAGGGTAAAACATGAGAAATGCTTCTCAACAGTACACACAAGCATACCATCGTGAGGAGGAGCCTCCTGTTGTAATTTATTCCCCTTTTGGGGAGAGATAATTACCAGGACTGAACAAGCAGCAAATTGTTTTACTTTGAGAAATTTTGCCATATCGGTAATTAGGATCGGTTTCTCAATTGTTTCTCTATATTGATGTGATTTCTTGATTCTTGCATAATGAGATATACGGTCCCAATTTACCAACTTTCCGCTTACCATTTACAATGTACCATTATTCATTTAACCACTTACTGCATTGCCGAGGGTACCGTTTTACTGAGGTGCTGAGGAGCATGTGGTTCGGACTATGGCATCTCCCAAGCATTCTGTTATTTCAGGCAAATTAAGAGTATCCCAATATAGAGAATGGGAAAGAAACCAAGGGAGCTCAGGTGGAAATTGGTGCAGAACAAACAAATATAAATGATTTTTAAAATACCTGAAACAGTTACATATAATGAGCTGACTAAGAAGAATAAAAAGAATACATTTAAATGTCTATATGCAAATGCTAGAAATCTAAAAAATAAGATGGACGAATCAGAGTGTATGACATTAAATGAAGATCTAGACATAATAGGCATCTCAGAGACCAGGTGGAATGAAGATAACCAATGGGACACTAACACCAGGGTACAAAATATATAAAAATGACAGTAGATCGAGCTGAAAATCAAGTAGGATTAAACTTTTACAGGAAGCAAACTGTACTCTGGAATCTCTATGGATAGAAATTCCATGCATAACAGGGAAGTGTATAGCAATGCGGCTATACCTGACCAGGATGTTGAGACTGACTATGAAATGACAGCGGAAATCAGACAGGCTACTAAAATCAGAAACATAATAATAATAATAATAATGGATGATTTCAGTTATCCTAATATTAACTGGGTGAATGTCTCTGCTGGGCGTGATATGGAGGTAAATTTTCTAGATGCCATAATTTTCTAGATGCTTCTTGGACCAGCTGGTCCTGGAACCAACAAGGATAAGGAGATACTTTGGATCTAGTCCTAAGTGGAGTGCAGGACCTGGTGTGATGGAGTTGCTTGGCAATAGTGATCACAATATAATCAAATTTGACATAATTACAGGAGGGAGACTGGTGAATAAAACTACTGCAGTAGCATTTAACTTTAAAAAGGGAGAGTATGCTAAAATAAAGAAACTAGTTAGAAGGAAACTAAAAGAAGCAGTTGCATGGATTAAATGCCTGTAAGAGGCATGGGGACTATTTAAAACACCATCTTGAAAGCCCAAATTAAATGTATTCCACTGGCTAAAAAAGGTAGCGAGAGGACCAAACGTCTGCCAGCATGGCTAGATGGTGAGGTGAAGGAGGCTGTCAGAGCACAAAAAGGCATCCTTTAATAAATGGAAAACTAGTCCTACTGAGGAAAATAGGAAACAGCATAAGCACTGGCAAATTAGATGTAAAACATTAATAAGACAGGCCCAAAGAAAATTTGAAGAGAGAGACTTGCTAAAAAGGCAAAAACGTTTTAAAGTACATCAGAAGTAAGCAGCCAGCTAGAGAGTTAGTTGGCCCATTAGATGAACTGCGGGCAAAAGGCATGGTCAGAAAAATAAGGTAATTGCAGAAACACTGAATGATTTCTTTCCTTTGGTTGTCACTGCAGAGGATGTTAGGGAGATACTCACATTAAAACTGTTCTTTGTAGGTGATAAAACGAAGAGGTATCACAAATGAATGCAATTTTGGAAGAGGTTCTAGAGCAAACTGACAAACTAAATAGTAAAAAATCACCAGGTGGTATTCACCCCCGAGTTCTGAAAGAACTCAAACATGAAATTGCAGATCTACTACTGGTAATTTGCAACCTATCATTAAAATCTGCCAATGTACCGAGGACTGGAAGTTAGTGAATTTATCACCGACATTTTAAAAGGGCTCCACAGGCAATCCTAGGAACTACAGACTGTTGAGCTCGACATCGATGCCAGTCAAAATTGAGGAAATTATTATTAAAAACAGAACTACAGGGGATATTGATAAACATGGGGAAGAATCAACATGGATTTAGCAAAGGGAAATCATGCCTTACTAATCTATTGGAATTTTTTGATAGTGTAAATAAGCATGCGGATAAGAGGGAGTTGGTCGATATAGTGTATCTGGATTTTCAGAAAGCATTTGATAAGATTCCTTGTGAGAGACTCTTGAGGAAATTAAAAAGTCATAGGAAAGGAGGCTGTGTCCTATTGTGGATTGGCAACTGGTTAAAGGATAGCAAACAAAGAATAGGACTAAATAGTCATTTTTCACAATGGAGACAAGTAAATAGTGGAGTGCCCCAGGGATCTGTACTGGGATTGGTGTTATTTAATATATTTGATCTAGAATGTATTTACTCCTTTGATCTAGAAAAAGGGCTCGAGTGAGTGGATCAAATTTGCAGATGACACAAAGTTATTCAAGGTAGTAAAAATACAAGAAGACTGTGAAGAATTGCAGGAGGATCTTGCAAGACTAGGTGACCGGGTATCTAAATGGCAGATGAAATTTAATGTTAACAAGTGCAAAATGAAGCATGTAGGATAAAACAATCCAAACTATATGAAGACAATGCAGGGTTCTAAATGAGGAGTTACCACTCAGGAAAACGACATTGGAGTCATTGGCCCTGATCCTACAACCTGTGGATCTGTGCGTAAGCCGCATGCACATGGGTTCTGTGCAGCACAATGTGCCGCTAATGTAGATGCGCGCAAGTCCCGCACGCATACACGTGCGCACACAGCTCCGTGCAGAATCTACAGGGTGTAAGATCGGGGCCAGTGTGGATAATACATTAAAATTCTCAGCTCAGTGTGTGGGGCGGCCATAAAAAAACAACAGAAAATTAGAAATTATTCAGAAAGGAATAAAGAATAAAACTGAAAATATCATAATTCCACAATATAAATTCCTGGTGCGATCACACCTTGAATATTGAGTGCAGTTCTGGTCACCCCATCTCAAAAAAAGATATAGTAGAAATAGAAAACGGACAGAGAAGGGCAACAAAAATTATTAGTGGTAGGGAACGGCTCCCCATGAAGACAGGCTGGATAGAATGGGGCTCTTTAGCATAGAAAAGAGACGTTTGAGAGGGATAAGAAAGAGGTTTATAAAATCATTAAGTGGTGTGGAACAAGTAAAGAGGGAATGATAATATTTACCCTCTCAAATAGTATTAGAGCTGGGGGACATGCCATAAAACTAACAGGTAGCAGATTTAAAACAAATAGTTTTTTTTCCACTCAACGCAAAATTAAATTGTGGAATTTGTTGCCAGAGGAAGTGGTTACAGTCAGTAGTATAGCATAGCTGAATTTAAAAAAGGATTGGACAAATTTCTGGAGGATAGGTCCATTAGCAGCTATTAGCCAGGTAGGTTTTGGGGAATGTAACCTCTTACTGTCGGGAGCTGGAAGTGAACAACAGGGAACAGATCGCCCCATTGTGACCTGTTGGGTACTTCTTCCAAGCAACTGAGATTGGCCACTGTCAGAGACGGGTGCTGGGCTCGATGGAACATTGGTCTGACCGAGTATGGCATTTTCTAAGTTCTTAAGTTTTACTTCCACGTTTGTTGTTTCTGCCTTTCTGAATCAATCACTGCATGAACAGCCCACCCCTTAACCTCTCCCCACTGCTCCTTAACCTCAGTTCCAGTGTCGCCAATCAGAATTCTTGTTCTGTGTTGCTCCCTTTTCATTGACCGAACTGCAACCGGATTGAAGATTTGTAAAGGAATCTGGTACAGGTATCGCTCCTAGGTTATGAACTCTGTGAGCTTGACACCACACACACACAAAATCTGGATTTTGAAGTGGGGGGAGGCGGGGGGAGACTGATTTGTTTGTTTTTAAGATGACAGTTTCACTATTCTCTGAAGACTTTACCTCTGGTGATAGGATCTTTGCAATTAATTATACATTCATAGGAATATTCCTTAGAAAAGTCCTGTATCTCTAGGATGCTTGACATATACCTATGGCTCTCTTAAGTCTATGGGCCCATAGATTGTTGTCTGCAGCCTAGAGATGTCACTGCCTATGAAACCATGGGGAGTTGCTACTGACATTGCTGCAACCAAGTTCCTCAATGGTGCTTCCCTCTGGTACATGGGCAAGAAATTCAAATACAGGAGAGAATCAGTGGCAGCTGGGGCACAGGAAGGAGCTCTTTAGGGTTACCTGTGGCCAGCTGTTCAATTGTCCCTAGGAGAGCAGTTCCTAGGGAGTAGTGGATAAGTCACTGGACTTGGACTTGGGAAGTCAGGGTTCAAGTCCTGCCCTAGCCATGAACTCACTGGGTGGCCTTGGGCAAGTCACAACCTCTCAGCCTCAGTTCCCCATCTGTAAAATGAGAATATATGTGTTCATCTTTCCCTGTGTTCCCCTCACCCGTGACCATCTTTGATTGTAAGCCAACTGGGCAGGGACCTGCCTCTGAAAATCTGTTATCATAACACACTGCATATATGCCTACTAGCGCTACAGAAATAATAAGCAGTAGTAGCTGCAGCAGCAAGGGCTCCCAAGAGCCAGTTTCAGTTGTGGCATTGGCTCCCCCAGAGCTTTCAGGGACCAGTTTCAGCTGCAAACGGTGGTCCTGGGAACTACCTCAGGTGAAAGCAGTGTATTCCTGGGGGGTGGATGCAGCATTAGTATGGTTCCCCAAAAGCCCCTGCAGCAGCACAGTGGAGATTGTTTCTACTAACAATGGCCAAGGATGAAGCAGCAGTGGTATTTCCAGGCATGGGAGCAGAGTGAGTGGAGTTGCTGAATGTGTGAGGGGCTGTGGGTAACAAGTAGCGAGTGTGACTGGTAGAACTTGATGGAAGAGAGTGAGCGGGCATCTAATTTACTGT
Source organism: Sphenodon punctatus (assembly GCA_003113815.1). Taxonomy (NCBI): domain Eukaryota; kingdom Metazoa; phylum Chordata; class Lepidosauria; order Sphenodontia; family Sphenodontidae; genus Sphenodon; species Sphenodon punctatus. Next base: position 467,739 of record QEPC01012300.1, read on the forward strand.
GGGCATGTGCAGGGTCCAAGCATGGGGGAGGGGAAATGGGTACACTTTACCAGGAACGAGGTCCAGGGGGGCCTGGGTTACAAGTCCATTATAATGAGAAAAAAACAGAGGCTAAATTATAGATGCTTGAGAATGTTTAATAAAACTTATTTCCCTGTATCGTATGTATCTATAGCCAGACCTTTTAAGATCCTGATTTGCTACAGCCAATCAGGTACAGTGTTATAGCCAAAGTTGCAACATTCTGAACAGTAAACTGCTAGTCCAGGACCACCTCTAGGAGAGAGAGAGAGAGAGAGAGAAAAAGAGAGAGAGAGAACGAGAACACGCGTCCGGGACAGTGTACAACATATAATAATAATTAGAGAAAAAAAACCCTACACTTTAAAAAACCTAGTTAAGGTGGATTAACATAAACCAAACTTTAACAAACCTGAACATTGTATGTTAAGGCTCCCGCCTTAACTTCCACACCACGAAGCAGTATAGATGTTGTATGGCTTCACATACTGTGCTCGCTTACAACTTAGGCTCCATGCACCCACACTTTGCCTTGGTCTTTCAGCTCCAATCCTCTTCCTTTGCAGGTTGGGGGCAACACTAAAGGTAGCACGGCACGCTCTTCCCTGTCCAGTATTACATGGTTACTCTACTGCCAACGTGGCAAGAATTTCTCTTTCATTTACATTCCGGATCTCCATTCTGTGGCACTAGGTCAAATACATCTCCCTACTGCAGAGGTGACTGAGAGCATGTAAATATGTCACCATCAAACAACTACATGGACCAGTTGTGCTGTTCTTACATTTAAATTCCTTTTATTTGGGATCCCCACCTACTCTAACCCACTACTTATTCTCCACCACCACCCCACCGTAACCCACTAGCCACCACTTCACTCTCAGAGGATAGAAATGTTCTGACTTCAGCTTCCAACCCCCCCTCAACCCCCATTTTAATCTACTAGCTTCCAACCCAACAACACACAACACAGAGGTCTGGACTACCCAATAAACTTCACTCACCTCACAAAAAATGACAAGACTCCTGACCACTATAATGACCATAATCTCTAATAGAGAATAGGACAGAGTGTGTGGAATCACGTCCCCTCCCTCCCCCAAAAAGAAAACACCATCCAAGAGAGGTGTAAAAAACAAGGAGGCAATCGAGACTAGAACAACAAGAAGTTATCTATGGTGCTTCATAGCACGATAGTAGCATTCCCCATAGTCTCCTATCACTCCTCCCAATAATTTACATCACCGAAAATCTTGACATTCTACCAATTTCTTATGGCATTTCTCCTATTATTCCACCAAGTTCCTTCCTGCTGTACTTCATCCTTATAGCCTCTTCCCTGCCATTTCACCATCTCTCACTGCTGCCTTTGTTATTCCACATCATCTTCACCCCCCCACTCCCAAAGATGCATCTCCATTGTATTATTTCACAAACAGATAATGAGATATAATTTAATTCCAAATTAGCATTAATTTTCCCTCCATTCCTTCCATTGGCCTTTCCATGGATTTAATGTCAACGTGTACCCAAATTCTTATTAAACACTTACATAGCATTCTCCTCAGCTTTAGTGTTGCCCCCAACCTGCAAAGGAAGAGGATTGGAGCTGAAAGACCAAGGCAAAGTGTGGGTGCATGGAGCCTAAGTTGTAAGCAAGCACAGTACGCAAAGCCAAACAACATCTTTACTGCTTACATAGTGTGGAATTTTTGGCGGGAGCCTTAACATACAATTTCCAGTTGTTAAAGTTTGCTTTATGTGAATCCATCTTGACTAGATTTTTTAAAGCGTAGGTTTTTTGTTTCTCTAATTTCTTTGTGTTTTTTAAAAAGTAGATCAAAAATGTAATTAGTGATTTGATGGAAGTTACTGAGACCGAAAGATTGTAGTAACATACATTTTGGTTGCATGAGGTTAGGTAGAACATGAGATATGTACAGAAGTTGATTAAGCAGAGAATGAATGCCATTCCAACAACAGAGTTGTGAAGTTGAAGTAGTGGATACTAAATTATGTTTTTGATAGCGATTGATGTGAAGACAAACAAAACACAGACACAAAGGTAAGGTTTTTCTTTATGTTTTGTTTAATTGAATAAAATTAAGCAGGGAAGCTGAACAATGTGAAGGATTAGGGGACACTCCAGAGGGAGGTGCAAGGAGACCCTATGGAGAGGTAGATGGAAAGGGGAAGAAGGGGAAGCTGGAGATGCACAGAGGTGGGTGCAGGGAGACGGGAGAGAGACTGGAGAAGAGGGGAAACAAGGTGTATTAGGGGAGTCCAGAGGGGGGTGAAGAGAGGCCATATAAAAAGACTTAAGAGGGAGGGTGGGAGAATTGGGGGACCCAGGTGAGGCTGAACAGAGTAGAAGAGAGGCACAGTGGGGTGGAGAGGGGCAGGTGGGCACTGGAGATTAGGGTGGGAGGCACAGTGGGGTGGAGAGCGGCAGGTGGGCATGGGGGATAAGAGTGGGAGAGAAGCACAGTGGGGTGGAGAGCAGCAGGTGGGCATGGGGGATCAGGGTGGGAGTGAGGCACAGTGGGGTAAGTGGCTGCCTTGGGTGGTCTTGGATTCAGACCTGACCCCTCTGCTGTTGCAGGAGTCCCGGGCCATCTCCACATCTCCAAACTCACTGCGCTGCCTAGGAAGTCTCTTTCCCTGGGTCTCCTTGGGCAGACGATGGGAGGAGTGTGTCTCCCTCTCTCCTCCCAGCCCCGCACCATGCAGTCGCCCCAACTCAGGGAGCCCCTTCCCCTCCATTTCTATGCAGTCCCAGAGAGGGGAGACAACTCCCTGCAGTGAGGGGGGGGGGCAATCTCTAGAAGTGCGGAGTGTCCGAGCAGGGGCTCAGGATTGGAGGGCCAGGTACAGTCTAGTCAGTGTGGGGAGAGACACTCCTGCTGCCACCCGATCCCCTCCTCCCCTGGCTGATCGTGACCTCGAGGCACTCGCAGGGAGAGAGGGCCCCAGCCTCCACAGACAGTCCCGGTGGGTGGGTGGCCCCCTCCCACTCAGAGCCCCATGGGGGATCAGCCTCCCCCCAAGCAGAAGGGAGGAAGGACTCACTGAGCCATCCAAGCAGGGCAAGAGGGACTGACAGCAGGCAGGGCCCCCACCGCAGACCAGGCAGAGACTCCGAGCAGCAGTGTGAGGAGCCCCCGCAACCCATGGCTCCTAATGGGGGGGGAGCAAGCAGAGGGGTGCACCCCCCCACACTGCTGCTTCAGCCGCATGGTGGCTCTTGAGGAAGCTGCTCCCTCCACTGCTCCATTCGGTCCCCATTTGAGCTGCCTTTAGGGAGCGAGTGAGCTGAGCTTTCCCTGCCGCCGCTGCTGCGAGACCCAGCCACAGAGCTAACACACACACCCCTTGTATTGATGCGCCTGGCTCCCTCCCCCAGGAGGCTCCATGGTCCGCACCCCAGTCACTGACTCACCATTTCCCCGCAGCATCTGCAGGTTGGGTGGGGTGGGGTTTGGGCACCCGTGGGTCGTCGCCTCCTGCTGGCTGAGCTCATCCTGGGTAAACTTAGAATTGCTCCATGTCTCCTAAGCGTCCCCCAGTGTCACCTCGCCCTGCTCCTTCCCCGCCCAGCTCTTTCTCCTCTAAACGCTGCAGGCTCCCGCCTCCTCTCAAACTGTCGGCCAGGAGGCGTTGAAGGCGCCCACTGCTCCCCGCACACCTGCTGCTGCTCCTTTAAGTCCTGCAGACTCTGCTCAGACTGTGAGGCTGGGGCCGGAGGTGCCTGATCCTAACACCCTTCTGCCGCTCCCCCCCCTGCACCCCGGCTGCTAACTCTGCTCTCCAAGCAGGACCCCTGATGAGATCACCTGGAGAGAAACCAGCTTCTCTTCCCAGGTGCTTGTCTATGTCATGCGCATGCGTGACATAAGCTACATGAAGTACTACATACACTACTTTAAAGCATAATTAAACTTCTCCTAGGTATCCATTCCATAATCTGGAAACAGTGGCATGAAGCTTATACATTCCCTCACTGTTCTACTGGAACACATACACACTTCACACAAAGATCAAAGAGAAAATCCTGTCAACATCAAGTCGCAAGCCAGAGGAAATTGCCCTGGGGACTCCCATCATACTCAATGGGGCTCTCAACAAAGACAGTTAGCTCCACTTTAACTATAGAGCCGCTAATGCGGCTCTATAATAATATATAAAAAAAACAAATACCCATACCATAAAATCACATTACATTTTTTTTAAAAAGAGGCACAGGAAAAAGCCTACAAAACAATAAACCCCTTAAAACCCCACCCACTACCCATCCCCTTCACCAAATGCCTGGTGAAACAGTCAAGTCTTACTTCCAGCCAGTTTTCTTCTCCTTCACATGGACCCCTGGCCTGGCCTCCTTGCCAGCCAGCTCCCAGGGCCTTGGGCAGACTTCTTAGCCCCCTTCTCCATGTCTCAAAGGCAAGCCCCCTCCCCCTGTGGCAGAGCCCCTAGCTTACTTCCACCCCTGGTGGTTTCTTCCTTTGACCTTTCCAGCTCTCTTTTATAGCTGACACTCCAGCTGGCTTCTGGAGTCACTCAGCTGTCCTTAACTGGTTACCTCATCTCCTGGCCAGTTAAAGGGCCAAATGGTTTGGAGTTGGCTCACTCCCTTGGGGCTGCATCTCTGCAGACACTTACCACGGCCCTAGTCCTGCACAGACCTACAGTGACTGTCTAACACACACATATTAAAGTCACGGTGTCCTGCTAAAGAATACCAGGTGACCAGCTCTCTTACATTTGCACCAAAGAGGAACAACTCAGATACTGTTACTATTCTCAACTGAACAGAAGCAGTGTTTCAAGTAGCCATGCTTAAAGTACAAAACCTGGAACTCTACCATTGCAGATACAATGGGAGCTCATTTTTCCTATTAGTGCAGTGGTTCTCAAAATATTTGCCTGCAAGACCCCAATTTGAGATAATAATCTTGTGATCACAAAGTCCAACAAAGCAGGGACTGTGTCTATCTTATTTTCTGTAAAGCGCCAGGTACATTGCTGGCGCTATATAAATACTACTACTAATAATAATAATAATAATAATAATTATTGTCAGCTACCAATTAGGATTGTGACCCCCCCCCATCTGCAGATGTCATGATCCCAATTGGGATCCCAACCCAGTTTGGAAATGGCTGTCTTAGTGCCAAATTAAGAACAGTCTGCTTAAGTAGATCTCTACAGATCCACCAGTTTTCATAAGAATAAAAAAGGGAAATGATTTCTGTTTAGCCAGGGACAAGACCAACTCACATGTTTTTCCAGAATTCTGAAGAGGAGTCAAAACAATTATATTCCTGAAGGCATCCCTGGTTATAAATGAAAGTTCATGACAGTCCTGCTGAGCATATTTGTTATTAGTTATAAAACAAGCTCTGTACACTATTTTGTAGAACTATGGCCTGCCTAGAATCATTTTCGCAACAGTGCCCATGCCAGAATACGGAAGATTTGTTTTTAAAAGTCACTCTGACCAAATATTCATGTGATAAGAATCCACCCTAAGTGGAAGTAGAACATTAAGAACAGGATGAACCAAGTTCACCTTTGTTTTAAAAAATGTAAATCTGTAATTTTAAAAACTAAAAAAGTCAGAATTTCAAGAGAGAGATCTGGAATTTGACTCAGATATATTTGTAAATACCACTGGATTTAGAAAAAAAAGTACTGTACATAGCTATTAGCTTAAAACAGCACATTTTATTACTGTGTTTTCAGAGATCTCACACACACACAGGAAGCACTAAATGCCTCCTAAGAGCATGGACGCAAATCTCAGCATAGCTGGCTTTGAGTTTACCTGAAAAAATCCTATAGTCACTAATAATGAAATTATTAATCTAACACACACAAAAAGGTTGGTCTAGTTGTTTTAAAAGGGTTGCAGGAGACAGGAATTCTAAGCTCCATGACCAATTGTAACAAGCCATATTTGGATAGTTACTTAACCACTATGTATCAAGATGCTCTCATCATAAAATGGAAGTAAACTTGGCTCCTCCTTCATGGGGGCAGTGGTAACGACTGTTAGTAAAGCACATTAAGATCCTCAGTTGAAAGATGCTGTAAAGCGCACTGTCACATCAGCAGCACCCCAGACAAATGCTAGCTATTTAAAGGGAAGTTGCCTTTCTGTGTTGCAATATCCAACTTTCCCACGATGCAAGGCTGTGAAAAGGGTGACCATTAAAGTCATTAGGACTGCTTGCAGAAATAAGCTTTGCAGGACTGGATTCTAATAATGGAATGGAAGTTCAACAACAAAACATCAGATCTTAATCTAGAAAGAGCCTGGTTGTTGTGTTGGTCCCTAAAGTAAGAGATTTCCTCAGGCCTCTTCGAAGTGGATACCCTGGCTGACCCGTCTGGTCAGAATGGCACACTGCAGCACACAGTCTCAACCCCATCCAAGGAGGTTCTTGAGGAAACGGTGTGCGCCATCACGGTGGGGTTGGGACTAGAGTGGTCATACATAGAGGAACGTTTATGAAAAATGCATGGTACAGGGCTGCACTGGAACCAATGCAGCCCTGCAACATATACTTTTCATAAGTGTCCTGTTTTAAAGGGGAGGAATGGCCACCCTAGTTGGGACTGACTGTCATTCATGTATAAATATATAGTTTAATGTGCGGGATTTGTTTTTCTACTCTAACCTTATGGAACTGTTGCTGTGTAGCTCCCTTGGGGACAATGGGTTTCTTTAAGGGGGGGGGGGCACTGTTATAAAGCTGGACCTTAAGGCCCGAAGGCTATAGGAAGTCCCTCAATATGCTGCTGATCAGTTAAAGGAAATGGCTGGCCCGCTGGTGCAGTGAACTGGAGGGTTGCCCTCCTTCAGGGGCCTGGCCCTGATTGGCTAGCTCAAATGTTGGAGTTGGAGCACAAAAAAAGGTTAGGAGACAGGGTGAACAGTTAGCTGTTGAGCAGCTAGCAGTTGGTGAGCAGTCAGCAGTTGAAGCTGAGCCTGGCTGCAGACTGGGATCTAGCAGCAACACAAGAATACACCTGCAAAAAATAAAGTTAAAGCCTGTTGCATCTTTAAGAAGCCTCTTGCTCCTGATTTCTAATCCCCCATCCATATTACAATATTCCCTCAGGATCTTGGGGGTTCATTTCAAAGGCCAAGGCCTAAATCATCATAGGGAAACAGAGTTAATCCAAGTAAAGCACAATGCTCAAGCAACAGTGGTGAGAGAGAGAGCGAGCGCAGAAGGAACAACACTGCGACCCCGTAGAAAGGGAACTAACTGCGCGGGGAAGGGGTAACAGTGAGGGTGAAGGGTCAGGACTGGGGAATACAGAAAGTAGGAGGGGTGTGGCGAAACCAAGAAGGGCAGCAGGGAGGCAGATAACTAGACTGACAAGACACAACACTGGGGTAGATAAGGGAATGGCTTGCACAGGGAGTGCTGATAACAAAAGGACTCAGGAGGAGGCAAAAACAGTAAATCATAGTAAACAATACAGACTCAGGTAACTAAGTAAACCAAATGAGCAGTGACAGGCCAGCAGGGAGAGTGCTCAGGAAGAAAGACAAGAAACCAGAGGCCAGCAATGATCCTGGAAACCCAGCATAACCAGCAATGCTAGAGGAGAAAGGGTTCTAATTGGCCAGCCTGCTGCAGCTGTCAACGATCTGCTTGACTGCCACAGCGTGCTCCAGTCCCTGCAGGTATCTTAAAGGTATAACGTGCCCCATACTGCTAAACTCTCAAGCTCTCTTGGAGTCAAGGCATTCCAGCACACAAAGGAGGCCTGAGTCCCAACAGTGTCATGGCAGAGGGTGGGACATTGGGCAAGGCTTGGGGTGGAAGTTGTTGCTGTGCATGGGGGAGGAGGAATGGCTGCCCATATGAGTTGTTTGCTGGGCTGGTCTGTGGTGGCAGAAGTGTGTGGAGACTACCTGAGTGGATGCAGTGACCACCCTGGGAGCCACCCATTAGAATCGCTCCCCACTCACACCACATGTGTGGGTGCTCTGCAGCCACAAACAACTCCTCAAGCCTTGCTCATTTAAAAACACCTCTGTCATCACCAGACTCGCTGTTCAGCCATCTGGTTCCTCTCCATGACAACACAGGATTACTCACTAAAGCATTAACCTGCAATCCATACACCCCTTACTCTGGAGAAGTCCCACTGAAGTCAATGGAACTACTCTGGTGTAGGTGTATTCAGATTACAGCCTTAGTTTGCTAGTGCTTTATACAAGCTAATTTTAAAAGATCCAACTAATTGGGTTTTTAGTTTTACTATTTCTTCAGCAATACTGTTCAAAGACGGACATATCTCAATATTGGGAAGCTCTTACCAACACAGCCTAGATCTTTCTAAATTCATCCTACCTCTCTGCCCAATGGTATTATTCTTTTACACACTAAGCCCAAACAAAAATCAGCCTTTTCACTGCCACTGCCAATTCATGTCTAATTTGTTGGCTGGCACTGCCATTAGGTCTCTGAGCATTAATGCTTTTCAAGCTCCCCCATCCCAACTAATATCTGCACTACAGTTTTTCTCCTAGACGTACAGGATTTGCATTCATTCAGCCAATCTCAATGTGGTATTTTCCAACAGTATTTCTAGCCTCCCTGGTTCCGTTACTTCTATAACAACATTAGAATACCCTGTACATTATATTTTGCACAGCACCTTTTCAATTCAGCATCTGCAGCAAGAATATGTTCACAAAAGGCAGCTACTTTGGCATTACAACCCTCCTTTATATTGGGTAACTATGATTCATAGACGGCTATTCTCAAACTGCAAGGTCACTCATGTGAACACTTCAGCAAAGGCAGAGTACCCCAGGGTATATCTGTTTCATATGAACAAAACTTAAGCCTCATTAATGTGCTTTCAATCACCTCTTCCACATCATTCATAAAAATATTTGGTCTCTTTTACAAACTATATTTTATCTCCAACAAAAATCAATTATGAGCTTTAATATATCACAAGTATTTATTATTATGAATGTGAATTTATTATTATTATTA
>QEPC01012300.1:479422-493434 GCA_003113815.1 Sphenodon punctatus
AGCAGTGTACCTGGCACTTTACAAAGTAATAAAATAGACACGGTCCCTGCCCCTAGGGCTTACAATCTGAGAGACAGGAGCTGGGGGAGAGACTTAGGAAGGGGAACCGAGGGAGAGACAAGGGGTCTATCCCAAAGTGATTCAAAGTAACTCTCAATGATAAAATATAATAATTTAAACAAATATACCAAGTTAAATAATCATTTAACAAATACTGAGTAAGACCAATGGTCCATTGATCCCAGCATCCTGTCTGACGGTGGCCATTCTTGGTCACTTCAGAGTAGTACCCAACAGGTCATAATGCAGCGATCCATTCCCTGCTGTTCACTCCCAACAGTCCGAGATTATGTCCCCCAACCTACCTGGCTAACCGCCGACCCATCCTCCAAGAACTTATCCAATACTTTTGTTAAACCCAGCTATGACTTGACCACATCCTCTGGTCCTTTCACCAACTGTACTATACTAAATAGAGGGTGGGGACACTGATGAATTCCCGACCAAAGGTACAGCTTAGTCCTCCTTGATAGCTACTGTAGGAGAACACAGCCTGAAACCTTTGACCCAAAGGAGAAACTTTCTGTAGCTAATAACCCCCCAACTCCATAACTGTGCTGCCAGATTGGGAGAGAGCCTACAAACATACTTTACCACTCTCTGTATATCCCATCCCCAACTAAAGCTCGATTCAGAAGAATGCAAGACTCATCCACTAGGAAAGGAACAAGCCTGTGTTAATGCCAAGTTCAGCACTGTCCCACCAGAGGAGTTGGAATTTCCTCAGAACAAGAACAGATCGTGAGGGGTGTGCAATCTTGGGTGGAACACATTTTATAGAAATATTTGTCTTCCAATATTAAATATTTAAAGAAAGACAAATACTTTCAGGAAAAAAATAAAATAAAGTATTTATGGGAAGAATGCATGAACTCAGAGTCTTAGTTTATGTTCTGAAATCCCCATTTTTCTTTGCAAGGAAAGAAATGAGTTTCAAGTTATAAAAACAATGTAAAGATAAAGACAGCTTATATTTTGAAGAGATACACTGTTCACAAGAACAATACTTAAATTTTGAGTTTATCCCCGCTTACACGCATAACACAGGAGGAATCCAGTGTTAAATGTGAATATATGAAAGGGCCACACATGCATACACAGCCATACAGTGAAGCTTGTTAAATCAGCTTCTTATACAATGTTCTAAAAACAAACCCAGCCAAGGATTACACAGGCATCGAACTGGAACAACTGCTGTCAGTGTTATATGAATAAATAGAAGATTTAACTTTTCTGGTGTCTTGGAAAGTTCATTTTAAAAAAGAAAAAACTTTTTTGAATACTTCAAGTTTTAACTGAATTAAGAGTCAATGGGAAGCTAAACCCAACTAACAGGTTTTCACTGAAGACGTACAATTATTTTAAAACTATATTTGGTTTAGCACAAATAAGTACAATCAAAAAGCAACAGTTTCAAAGGTAATAAAACAAAAGTAGTCAGAATGGAAAGAGCAAGTGCAGGGACACTGATGGGAAGTCCTTACTGTGAGAACAACTCAATTCAATGGGACATTACAGAACTGAAGGAATGGGCTGAAAGAAAGATTTGTTAAAGCATTCAATGCCAAATTTTGCTTCCTATGGAAGAATTCTGAGAACCTTATGTGAATTTATAAGCGCTGCTGCCAGATTTAGGAAAAATTTCATATGAGTTGAAGAGCAAATTAGTGCCAGACTATTAACTCTTAACATATTGGATGGCATAATTGTAGGTTCTCTTAGACTATTAGTCTTTAGATTAAAGGACATGCAACACGCTGGACTTTTTACAGGACTGCATGTCTTGGCAGATCTGACCTTGACATTTTGGGAGGTAAAGCAGGTTTTGTGTTTCAGCTCTATCTTAGATCATGTTCACAAAAAGAGAGCTCATATGACTATCTCTTTAAATTATCTACAGTGAAGTCTGCTTAAACTGAATTTCTCTGGCCATGTAAAAAAGTTCAACTTATCAGAAATTCTACTTAAGCAGACTTTAAGGAAATGGACATGGAGATGGAGATGGAGAAAAATGATGCTCGTTAGCATCTCGTTTCTCCATCTTCCGTCCCCTTCTGATTCCTCAGAAGCAGAGTCGAAGGAGACAGTAAGGCAGATCTCTGTGCATGCACCCTGACTCTGGGAGTCTTGGGTGGGGTGAAAACAGTGACATCTGGTGCTCATTCCCTTTACAATCCACTTGAAACTCCCAGGGTGCACACAGTTCTGCCTGGCTGTCAGTGAGAGTCTTGAGATTAAGAGAAATGAAGTCCCCTAATCCCATCTCCAGCCTGCCCAACATACAGATTTGACCCGACAGCGTATATACTACAGTATTTAACCACATGCTGGCAAGAAATCATTAATACACTCAAAGTTCCTGATATTTTTAGCTTGGCGGGTACACACTAGACACCTTATAAATTCAAGTTATCAGGGTTCTGTATTCTACTTATCCAGATCAAGAAGCAATACATCCTAATAGATCTGGGGTTGGAGAAAACAAAATCATGATACTTATTCAGAAATTCAAGTTATGCAAGTTCTCCTTAAGTGGGTTCCACTGTACATTTCATTCTAGGTGTTCAAATAGACTGTCCGTAGGATTCTGCTGTCCAATTCCTGCAGACCTTGCTATCTATTCCATAATAAAAAAAACTTTCAATTTACAAGAAAAATTAAGGCTCTTGCAAATTCAGTCAATTAAGTGATTATGAAATTATACAACACAGTTGCATCTTTGGGAGTACATAGGGAAGGCAAGAAGGTGTGAAATGATGAGGAAGGCATCAAATGCAGTAAATGGATGCAGTCCTATCATTTTACCCACTTACAATAGCTGACTCCCTATCCTTTGACTCTCAATAGCCTCCTTCCCTGTTATTCCATTTCCTCTCCTGTAGTTTTTGGGTTTTTTGGTCATTCCACACACACACCTCTGTTCCATAGGACACATACATTGTATTTCCCAGGACCTCTGAGTTCTCTGTGAGGGGAATAGGGGCTACAGGGTTAAAGAGGCAATTTGGACCCAGGACTCCTGGGTTACCTGTTACAAGGTTGAGAGCAGGGGAGAGGAGAACAGGCTCAGAACCAGGACTATTGAGTTGCCTGTGAAGGGAGTGCAGCCTACTGGATTAGAATGGGATTGAGAGTCTGGAAGCCAGGAGTTCTGGGTTTTCTGTTACAGGGCTGGGACCAAATAGATTAGAGGGGGAAAGGGGTGGGAGCGAGAACTCCCAAGTTCTCTCTTTCTTAAAGAGGAAATGGAGGAGGTGAGGGGCCAGCTCACACCCTCCTGTCCCCAGCTTCAGTGTTGCCCCCAACCTGCAAAGAGAAAGAGGATTGAGGCTGAAAGATGAAGGCAAAGTGTGGGTGCATGGAGCCTAAGTTGTAAGAGCACAATATGTTGAGACTGTACAGTGTCTTTACTGCTAACATGACACAGATGTTAAGGCAGGAGCCTTAACTTGCATTTTCCATGTTTTTTAGACCATGATTGCAAGAGCCTTAACTCTTCTGGTAAACCAGAGATTTTTTGATTATGGAATATCCATTTTTATTGTTAAATAAAATGCAATGGGAAAACTTTGTCCTGCTAGCGCAGCAGAATGCAGCAACAGCATAACCACTATGGGAGCAGGGCTTAGGGGAGGCCAAGGTGGAAGAGCTACTCCCTTCAGTTTAGAAGCTTGTTACTTCCTTCAAATAGCAAGCAAGGCAAAGCTGGATTTTTACTGGTAGCTCCCTGCTTTACAAAGAATACAACAACTTTGGTTCGGTTTAAGCATTACAAACTTCCAAAAACTACTCTCTATGATCTCTCTAGCTCATGGCTTGTACACTCTACTCCCCACTGCCAGAGCTCTTTTCCTTGTGCAACACTGGTCATTCTGCTTTCTAGGACCTCCCCCTGTACAGGACCCCCTGGCTAGTTCATTCCTTCTACAGGGCTCCCAGTCTCTGCTGTACAGGACTCTCCACCGGGCAGAATGCTGCCCATCCTGCAGCTCTCCCCCTGTACAAAACTCCATCACTCAGTTCTCCTCTGTCCAGGACTCTCCCCTGGGACAATTACGGCCATTATTCTACAGCTCTCTGTCTCTACAAGACTCCCCCCATTTTACTCCCCCTTGGACAGGGCTCCTTTTCTTGCACAACGCTGCCCACTCTGCAGACCTCCCCCTGTACTGGGTTCCATATTCTGTATCCCCAATAAAGCTGCTCCCTGTAATGTGCTCTCTCTGTGCATGGCTTCCACTGGGGAAGCTATTTACAGAGGCTCTGGCTCTGCCCCTACTCTCTCCCCTTAGTGTTTCCTTCCACGCCTTTGTGTATGCTCCCTTCCTCCCTCATAAGATTTCCCTCCCTGGGCTGAGGCTCCCTCTTAAGAGTCCTCCCAAGAGATTTACACTTGCCACTCTGCCCCACAGGGCTGCGCTGCACAGGACCCCACCATCTCCCTGCCCCCCTCCTGCAGAACACGCACTGTATCAGCCCAGAGCACCTGCTTACCTCTCATTCCTTAGTGGGGTTGAGGAAGTCAGAGGGAGAAGTTCTGAAAAAAAGATAGATTCCATCCCGCCTGTAGCCTTCTATCCCTGTCTCCGGGATAAACCTCTGCCTTCTTTCTGCACCTGGGACCATCCCAGGCAAACACCAGCGCTCAAGCCCCAGCCATGCTCCTCCAATGGGGCGCCCCATTGGAGCCACAGCCCAGACACCCCACATTTTTGGAGGAGGAAGAGCTGTTATGAAATCCATGCACTCTGTGGTACTTGGCGGGTTTAGGGGGTAAGATCAGACACACCAAACATCATTGTGGAATTAGCTAGCTCTGTTATTTAGCCATCTCAGCATCCCTGGCCCCCAAACTGCTGTGTGCGGGATCAGATCAGAAAGATCTTCAGCTTTCTCCCTTCCACAGGCCTTGCTCTCCTCACCAGATCAGCTCTAAACATGGCTGACTAGTCACTCACACTGCCCCCTAGAAGGTGCAGTTCCCTGTCTTTCCCCAGCACGGATAGGCTCTAGCAAGCAGTGCTTGCTGGGAGTTGTGGTTAAAAGTAAAAGACTTTTTGCTTTTAAACAGTCTCTGCATTACACATAGAATGTTCGCAAGCACTCCACACTCAGAATGGTCTCCATAGGCTAACATTGAATTTTTTTAAATGTCATAATTTAAAGACTACTAACCGGAATTACAAAAAGTAAACCAGAAGGCACCCCCTGCAGCCTCCTTGAATTTTCTAAAAGGCTTACACCTCCTCCCAACCAACACAACACTCCTTTACCATGCCGAGATTGAGATGGTCTAACTTTTGAAAAAACAGGCTTTCAAAGTGCAGTTTTCAAACTGTGATATCTCAGCTGTTATCCAACTGATTCAGCTGAAATTTGGACAACTAGAATGATCATTCACCAAAAATGTCACGATCCTAACTTTAATCATGCCAATTTTATAGCAAAGAGATTGTTGGAGCTTTGTAATGGAGGGTGTAACACACCTTAACCATTAAAGTGCTCCCACGCTCTAACAACATTACATACAACACATAATATGTGTCATGGGGAAAAGGGGGCAACACAGTCATCTGGGGTAATGGGACACAGAATTTGCAGTACTGGGGGTAAATATGGCTACTAAGGAGGACAGCTAAAGATAAATAATAGAAGATTGTGAGCCTTACCACCCTGCTGAACTGGTTTGGCAGGGTGGGGGAGGACAGAGAAACCATTGTTAGGCAGAACGAGCATTTTGTTGCAAATGTAATGCCCAGGTGGGGTCTGCAACCAGCCTAAAACAACAAAAGGAGCAGGAGGAAGGAAGTGACTCGAGCCCCCTGCAAAGAAAGTGAAGACAGGATCTCTTCACCCTCTCTTCCATCGTGACCAGCAAGGATCAAGCAGCTTGCAGGAGAGGCTGCACAACCATGAACTAGAGACTTTCCAATTCACTAAAGGAACTGTGCCCAGCCTCAACACCAAGGCCGCGAGAGACTCTGATGGACCTGGATTGTGCCTTAGGGTAAGAGGACAGTTAGGGAACTTCAGTGTATTTTAGAATGTGTTTGCTTTATATTTGATTTGTGGACTTGCACCATCCGATCAACAGCTTTATACTTGTATATAATTAATGTATGTTTTATAACCAAGCCTAGCGTGCTTGTGTGCTTATTTGGCCTTGGGGATTCCACTAAGGGGGTACCCTATCTAGGTGGGAGCCTAAACGGACCTTTTTTGTATAAGACAACCCCACCATGAAGTCTTCCAAGCTACGGGTGGCCAGAGAAGGTTCTCTGCGTTACGGCTAGGCTGGGAGAACAAGGGGAGGAGTTTCTGGGGCGCGGCCCTCCGAAAACTCCCTGATTACAATGAGATTTGCTGATTACTTCGGAACCCATGTGAGCACAGACAACTGGGTTACGGCTGGCTTAGGGGACATCCGGGGGACAACCTAGAGGAAAAGGGAGACCCCAATCCCAGTGACAATATGTTGAGCAACTCTGCAGAAGAACCTCAGAAAGAATTAAAATCTTGCTATGTATTGCATCAAAGGGACCATTATTCCAGAAGAGACCAGCTGAAACGAGAAATTATTGCCCCCACCCCCCCCCAAATCCTGTGAACAAAAAGTAAGGAAATGTACCTGGAAATAATGCAAGAAATAAAAAATAGCTACATTAAAAAATGACAATAGCCAGCCACCACAAAAATAAGAAGCTGAGCAAACTGCAACACCTACTCAGAACGCCCATACCTAAACAAGAACAAGACCCTGCCAAAGCTGCTGCTGGGAATGTCTGAGCTGGGAGCCCCCCAAATACTCTTCCCCCACCCACCCCACCCCGTGCCAGAAGAACATTCTGCCCTGAGCCCCAAGATGCTATCATTATCCCGTCCTCCCTCACAGGAGAGGAGGCGGGGTCAAGGCTTACTGTCAGGGCCAGAGAGGATCAAAAGCAGCCTGCTGCCTGGCAGCACTGCAGGCACGTGCTAAGGGCTGCACTAAAGGGCCCTTAGGCAAGCAGGACTAGAGGGGAGACCTTGGTGGTTTAGGAAGGGGTTGTGGGCCGGTTGTAAGAGCTGTAAAATTTAGTGGGGGCTTGGTTGGATCTTTGGGGTGAGGTAGTGGTATATTAGTGGTAGAGCTTTGGTGGGGTGGTTATTATTCGGGATGATTGAGTGAGGGGTAAAGGTTTTATTGGTATGTTTTTTAGGATGTCCGGCTTCCCGAGGGAGATTGGGGGGTGGAGAGACTGGATTAGGGAAGGGGGGGGGTCTTTGCCCTCAGTGAGAGGGGAAGTTTGGCCCCTAGATGTTGAGTGCCCCCTGGTGAGAGGGGGTAACAGAGGATTGGAGGTCTCCCTCGCTGCTTTGGCAGGACAGCCCCTGGCAGGATTGGGGGGTGGGGCCAGGGGAATCTGCAGTCATGTGAGTCATGATGGGCTGGGGGAATTATGGTCTCTCTGGGAGGCTCGTTAGTTCTATGAGACAGGTGCTTGGTGCCTGTCCGAATCACTGGACCCCAGGCAGACAGTAGGTGATCATTGACAGGAGGACCCCTGGCCTAGGTTTGGTGCTGCTTAACACAAGGTTGGTGGCAAATAAGTCAACAACGGTCTGGGAGCTAATCGTGGACCAGGCAGCTGACCTCGCGTGTATTACGGAGACCTGGCTAGACACTGAGTCTGGGCCTATTTTGGCTGGCCTTGTTCCAGCTGGGTACTCCATTCAGCATCAGCCGCGGCCAGAGGGACGACATAGCCATTGTTTTTAAGGAGACAATGTGAGTAGATATTCTGTGCAATCTATCTTAGGAATAGAGGGCCTCCACTTGGCGACTGATTTGGCCGGAGACAGACTGGGGTTGCTACTGATATATTGTGCACCTACCTGTATGGCAGCTTCTCTGCACGCTCTAGCTGAGCTGGTGTTGGAGGTGGTCTTGCGGTCCCCTAGGACTGTGGTCCTGGGCGACTGCAATATACATGCCAACGCCACTCTCAGGGGAGTAGAGTAAGTTCAGGGCTGACATGGCAACCATGGAACTGTCTCAGGTAGTTGTTGACCCAACCCATGTTGGAGGGCATACCCTGGACCTAATATTTTGCACAGGCCTTTATTTATTTATAATTAAATGTATATGCCGCCTCCTCCTGCTTATAAGCATCTCGGGGCGGCTAACAACATTCTAAAAACACAGGTTAGACTACTGCAACGCGCTTTACGTGGGGCTTCCCTTGTTTCTGGTTCGGAGGCTGCAGCTAGTGCAGAATGCAGCAGCCCGTCTCCTGACGGGGACAAGACGGCATGAGCACATAACACCAGTGCTCGATATTCTAAGCCTATAGCGTACCGAGCCAGATTCAAGGTGTTAGTATTGATTTACAAAGCCCTGCACGGTCTGGGCCCCTCATATCTCAGGGACCGCCTCGCCCTCCATGCCTCAGAGCGATCCCTTCGGTCCACCAGGGGAGTCTTTCTGAAGGTCCCCCGTGTAAGACGGGGGGCCACAATGGAGAGGGCATTCTGGGTGGCTGGGCCGCGATTGTGGAATACCCTCCCGGAGGAGGCTCACCTGGCCCCGGGCCTCTTGGCCTTTCGACGTATTTGTAAGACTTGGCTGTTCACCCAGGCCTTCGGAGGGGGGGGGGTTAATTTTTGTGAGGAGTGTTTTAAATTTGTTTTATGTTTAAAAATTGTTTTTTAAAACTGTTTTATATTGTGTTGGAAGCCGCCCCGAGATGCCGTGGGCATGGGGGGCGGCATATAAATGTAACGAAATAAATTAAATAAATAAATAATAACAATCATTTTAAATCAACATTATTAATTAAAAAACCCAATACCCAAACAACAGAGCCTTAAGGCGGGGGAATCCGTTGGTGGAGGAGGTGTCAGTAGTGCCCTTGTCATGGACAGATCATTATCTCCTCCAGGCCTGTATCCTGGCACATGTCTGCCCCCAGAAAAGTAAAGAGCCAGTCTTGTTGGTTCACCCCTGGAGACTCATGGAACCAGAGAGGTTCTGGAATGCTCTTGAAGAGATACCCTCCCGTCTCGACAACCTCAATGACCTCATGGCTTTTTGGAACTCAATGACCTCATGGCTTTTTGGAACTCTTTGTTAGTCGAGACCATCTATCGTATGGCTCCAAGGCGTCCGCTCCCTAACCGCCAACAACGCGGGTCCCCTTGGTTTATGGAGAACCTGCAACAGATGAAGCGAGAAGGGCGGAGGGTGGAGCAACGGTGGTGTCATTCTCGTGCTGAAGCCGACCAATTGCAACATACAGTTTACAGACCTACGTCGTCGCTGTGAGAGCAGCAAAGCAGCAGTTCTGTGCTGCTCTCATAGCGTCTGCAAAGTAATGTCCAGCTGAGTTTTTCTTGGTGGTGAGAGGGCTGATCAGTTCGGCCTACCTGCGCCTGGAACTGGAATTTTCCAGTGCTCACTGTGACTTATTTGGTGACTTATTTGTGGATAAAATTGCTTGAATCCACCACAGCTTTGATGCTGTACTTGTGGCAGTAAAAGAACAAGAGACGATTGAAGCCCTGTCCTGTTTTACGGGATCGGTTTCAACAGGTGTCAACCTCTGATGCGGAGGATCTCCTTGGGGAGGTTAGGGCCACCTATTGTGAACTGGACCCATGCCTGTCTTGGCTGGGTAAGGCCAGCCGGGTGATGCTGGGGCCACTGCTGGCTGAGGTAGTCGATGCCTCCCTTATGCGGCCTCCCTTATGCAGGGCTTTGGGGGTGGGTTTAGGGTTATGGTTTTTCACCCCCATCCTGTTTTACTGTTTTAACTTCCGTGGCCTTGTTTTAAATAATGCTGATAGTTTTAAACTGTTTTTATAGTGTTTTTATGTATTTATAAATTGTTGGAAGCCGCCCCGAGCTGGTGACAGGAGGGTGCGGGGTATAAATCATAGAAATAAATAAATAAATAAGGAGGCAGTGGTGCAGCCTCTGCTCAAGGAACCATCACTGGACATTGACTCCCCGACCAGCTATCGGCCGGTCTCATACCTTCCCTTTTTAGGGAAGGTTATTGAGCGAGTAGTGGCTCGGCAGCTTCAGGGGCATCTGGATCAGATCAATTTTCTAGATCCCTCAGAGTCTGGCTTTCATCCGGGTTATGACACTGAGACTGCACTTGTGGCCTTGATTGACCACCTCTACAGTGAACTGGCCCAGGGGCATTCGACCCTGTTGATCCTATCAGATCTCTTGGCTGCATTTGATACCGTAGACCATGAGTTGCTGGTGACTCGGTTGCGGGACCGAGCTGGGGTAGGTGGAACGGTTCTTGAATGGTTCTGTTCCTTCCTGGTCGGTGGAACTCAACATGTGGTGCTCGGTGACTGTTCATCTTCTCCCCCGGGACCTCACGTGTGGAGTCCCTCAAGGTTCTATCTTGTCCCGTCTCCTGTTCAATGTGTACATGCAGCCTTTGGGCGAGGTCGTCAGAGGGTATGGTGTGCGGTGTCATCAATATGCTGATGACACCCAACTGTACCTCTCTTTTTCAGCTGACCCAGGCCCAGCAGTCTCAGCGCTTACCCAGTGTCTGGCAGCTGTGGGGGACTGGATGAGGGCAAGCCACCTGAAGCTGAATCCCGACAAGATGGAGGTGATGCTGGTGGAAGGAGCCGAGGAAGTGGTGGCACCCCCATTGGTCCCCCCACGTTCATAGTCTGGGAGTGCTCCTGGACCCGCAGCTCCACTTGGATGTCCAGGTGACGGCTGTGGCGAAGGGCGCATTTCACCAATTACATCTGGTGCAACAGCTTAGGCCGTATGTCTGAGACTCAGACCTTGCCATCATCATGCTTCTTCATCTTCAACTTTAATTTATACCCCGCTCTCCCACAAATGCAGCTCGAGGCAATGGATGTTTTTATCACCTCAAGACTAGACTACTGCAACGCACTCTACGTGGGGCTACCATTGGTGACGGTTCGGAGACTGCAGCTGGTGCAGAATGTGGTGGCCCATCTCCTTACGGGGATGGATGGCTGCGAGCACGTTACACCAGTGCTCCATTCTCTGCACTGGCTGCCTATAGTCTTCCGGGCCCAATTCAAGGTGTTGGTTTTGACCTATAAAGCCCTAAACAGCCTGGGCTCCGCCTATCTTCAGCATTGTCTCACCCTCCGGACCTTGGCTAGACTCCTCTGGTCAGCTGGGAGCACCCTGCTCAAAGTCCCCCAGGTATCCCGGGTGGCAACGATGAGGACAATGTTCTCGGTGGCCGCACCGCAGCTGTGGAACTCCCTCCTGATGGAGGTCCACCTGTCTCCAGACCTTCCCTCTTTCCAAAGACAATGTAAGACCTGGATGTTCTGCCAGGCCTACGGTGAGGGAGACAAGTGATTTGGGGGGGGGGGTGATTGGGCTTCTGGGGGTTGGAGTGGGTTTTAGCTCTGCTTTGGGTTTTTATTGTTGTTTTTATGCTGTTATTTATATTAGATTGTTTTATATTTTTATATATTTAAATGTTGTGAGCTGCCCCGAGCTGCTGTAGCAGGAGGGGGTGGCTAATAAGTCGAAAGAATTAACAAAAGAAAAAAAACAGGGGTAATACCTCTGAACACATCTCTACCACAGCCAGTCAACGTGCCAAAAGCCATTCAAAATACAAGGGACTTCGCACAGGCCAATTACAACATGTGGGGTATTTTATTCAGTGTACTAAACATCTCCATGAAAACCATGTTGGCAAAATTAATCAATCCTTATGTAAGGATGAACTTGCATAAAAAAAAGATCATAGATAAAAACATTTCATATCGACTATCCAAATATGAAGACGGGTTTCTAAAATCAACCAAACAACTGGACCACTTAGTTGGATGGGCAGATAATTTGGCCTACTGCTTGTCAGTTCACATACTGTATGACTAGCGAGAGTTTAAGACCCTTTTTACATCAGCCTTTCCCACTCCTGAACACCAAGAAATCTGTGTGTTCGTGAGTGGGAGAGACCCGTGTGAAGGACACGGCATGGGCGGCGAGTGGGGGTGCGTGCATGCTCTGCCTAACACACATCCCCACTCACCCCCCCCCCTCATCCCCACGCACGGAGCAACTAGGGGAAACGGAGGTTGCTCCATGTATGGGTAAGAGTGGAGGGGTGAGTGGGGATGCGCAAGAGGCCATGTGCATGCCACGCCCACCCACCCACCGGCACACACACACACCTCACCTGGCAGCGCCATTTAAAAACAGCCGGAAAAGGCCATATAATTTCACCAATTAATTCCCATAGCAACCATATAATTTTGGTTCAGCTGTAGCATATAATTAAGACACCTAGTCTTTATTTTAATAATAAATAAAAGGTAAAATATATTGAACATTGACAAATGTAAAATAAAGTAGAATGTGCAGGAAACTTGAGTGACTCCACTGCATATTCATTTGTAGTAGCATTGCATGCAGCATCCTCTTCCCCATTCCCAGTCCCACAAAAGTCATGTCTTGCATCTCACTTCCTTCCCCGCCAAAAGCAGTGCTTCTTGCTCTTTGGGGTTGAATACGTAGGGAAGGAGAAGTTCAAGGACGAGAGAGGAAACTTCCATATTAAATATAATTTCACACAGGACATGGAGCCAACATGTTATGAACATGTCAGAATTATAGACATCATGACTTTTATTCTCTAAACAAGACAACACAGTCTCATTTGGCAGTTTAGATGCTTGAAATGAAACCTTATAATTTGCAGCAGACGCCAACTGACAGGAGGCAGACAAACATTCCTAGTGATTATTTTTTTTTGTTAAAGGAATACTTCTGTCTTAAATTAAAGAAAATGAATAGGAGACCTTTGGCTCATAAAAGTACAACTGTTTGCAGACACTGTCCCAAATCACTAACTCTAAGCAGACTGGTCCTTCCAATCTCTACCATTTTTAAAGAGACAGAAACAAATTAGTTTTCTTCATTGCGATTTGTATGTTATCAATTAGATGAGATGGAAATTAAAAACAGACAGAACAAAAAATCCCACCTGCCTCATCTGAGAAACTTCTGCTCCACTCAGTGATTCCTTCAAACACCCAATAGCTTAATGGTCCCAAGTATAACATGAACTTCTACCGCACTTTATATCCCCAAAATATGTAAACGTTATAAACATTAACATAACTTAACATCCATGTAAATTATTAATTATTATTATAATTATAAAAATGTATACAGCGCCAGTCATGTGCCTGGTGCTGTACAGAACATAAAGATAGACACGGTCCCTGCCTGTGGCTTACAATCTAAAAGACAAGGAGTGGGAGAGACAGGGGAGAAGACAAACAAACATTCAGGTGGATGCGAAGTCTCAGGTGCGTGTGCTTGGCTTGGTTACAAACAGGTTGGTTGCAGCAGTCTGCAGAGGAGGGCAGACAGTAAGTATATGGGGAACGACT
Organism: Sphenodon punctatus; assembly: GCA_003113815.1. Taxonomy (NCBI): domain Eukaryota; kingdom Metazoa; phylum Chordata; class Lepidosauria; order Sphenodontia; family Sphenodontidae; genus Sphenodon; species Sphenodon punctatus. Next base: position 492,896 of record QEPC01012300.1, read on the forward strand.
AGCAGGCATTGGGAAAAGCGGTGAGGAAAAAGTGGGTCTTGAGGAGGGATTTGAAGGAGCGGAGGGAGGGGGAAAGGCGGATGTGGGGAGGGAGGGAGTTCCAGGCATGGGGGGCAGCGAGGGAGAGGGGTCGAAGGCGGTTAGGTGAGCAGGAGAAACGAGGGAGAGTGAGGGAGGGGACAGAGGAAGAGCAGAGAGCGCGTGCAGGAGTGCGTAGGGAGATTAGGTCCAAGAGGTAAGGGGGAGCTTGCTTGTGGAGTGTTTTGAATGTGAAAACCAGGAGTTTAAACAGGATACGTTCCGGAAAAGGGAGCCAGTGAAGAGAGAAGAGGAGAGGCTGTACATGGTCAAAGCGTCGGGCAGAGTGAATGACCTTGGCGGCAGAGTTTTGGATTGCGATAAGGGGGGACAGGTCAGAGTGAAGGAGGCCAGCAAGGAGGAGGTTGCAGTAATCGAGGCGAGAGATAACCAAGGCATGAACAAGGGTTTTGGCCGAGGAGGTAGAGAGAAAGGGGCGGATCTGAGCAATGTTATGGAGG
>QEPC01012300.1:494277-527412 GCA_003113815.1 Sphenodon punctatus
AGAGATTGATGACATGTAGAAGTGGGGGGGTGACAGTGGGAGCAATAGAGGTCAGGAGGCGGGAGGGGATTGGGTCAAGGGGGCAGGTGGAGGGGTTGGATGAAGACAGCAGAGCGGAGATTTCCGAGAGAGAGGGAGGCAATGTGAGGAGAGAGGGGGGAGGTGGAGGGGGTGGCACAGGAGCGGGAGGAGGAGGTGGGTGGGAGGCAATGTCCTGACGGATCTTGTCAATCTTTGAGGTGAAGAATGATGCAAGATCCTGAGCAGCAAGGAGGAGTTATGTATTGTTAGCTTTGCTGTCACTATATATATATATATTCACCTCTGGGGTGGAATACTACCAACTATTTCACAACAGAAGAAACCATATCAAGACTGCATACCACCCATAATCTGTCCTGTACTCAAGGGGTATTCCCTAGGGAAAAAAAGAATTCCACCTGCAAGGACAGCCCCTTTACAGAGTGTAAAAATTTGAGCAACCTAGAGAAAGCGTTATCGTATCTTGAAGAGTAGACCAGCATAAACAACAAAAATAAAAACACAACAAGAGGTGCACCTTTGCCTCCAACCACATGTCTTGCACAAGACATGTCTTCCTGGGCCTCTAAAGTGAAAGGCAAGGGTGCCAAGTCTCACCATTTTAGGTATTTTCTAAAGACCCAGCTGCTGAAATCATGAGTTACAGCTTTCATTTTTAAAGGGAAAAATTTAGTGTTCAGGTTCAGAGGAAAAGTTTAAAAGCAGAGCTGGGGGTGAACCTTAATAATTTAAAGGGTCAGAAACAGAAAACAGGGGAAAAAACCAAAATGCATTATTTTTTCAATCAAGATTTTTATGCTAAATTCATATGTTGTTGGTTTTTTGAACAAAAATCAAGGTTTTGAAAATACTGTTCGAATGAGACTGAAATGTAGGTGGCTAACCGATTGCTTATTATATATTTTATATACATATAATTTAAAACTAATTTCATGATTTTGGGAAGCCCGACCCTTGAGTTTTGAACAAAGGGGAACTGAAATTCTAAAATGTTCAGGATTGCTGTTTAACAGAATTAATGTCATTCACAGCTGTCTACTAAAAGGCTGAATGAAGGCAATTACACTGATTTTATGCAGTCATAGGCATGACAAATAACTAGATAAACACATAACAAAACACAATCAATATATACAGTTCAGCACAATGTGGCTGCCTCTTAACATGTAGTTTGGATTACCTTACGCCTCACAGAATGATCAGCTGGGCAGCCTTGTTGGAAAACCTTCACTCCAGCTGTCTGCATTATTCCCATTATGAACACAAAGAAAATCTAAACTATGCATATATGCCTTCTCTAAACTTCCCTATGGCAATCCAAAGCAGGTTCACCACTATCAAAGTGAAAGTGCGGTTGAAAGATAAATGCACAAAAATAATAAAGATATGATCTTCTACTAAGATCACAGAAATGTTGAATATGACCAATTCACTAAATCTAGCAGCGAGAATAAAATTTGCGAGTCCCAGGGGTGGGACAGGATTGGAATCCTTCCCTGTTGTGGTGCAGCCAGTCAGAGACTAAGCTAAGCGGAATTGCTTGCAGCATGCTGCACGCACCACCCGAGAGGCGGCACAGGACAGGCAGCATAGCCGCAGGGACAGATGGAGAGGTGCTGGGGGGAGGAAGGAGGGGAGAAACACACACACCCCAAGTCCACTTCTTCCACCTGGGCCCATTCCAACCTAGCTACGCCCCTGGAGAGTCCTCCTTATAGAAGCAAGTCCACAAGTCTTCTGAAATACAAGTCCACCCTGCTATTCCCAAATTATTAAAATATAGGCGACAAGTTGTCACCTCTTGGCTTCGGAACTAATTCACAGCTGAAAACTATGCTTCCATAAATTCAATTTTTTCCCATCTTTAGTTTCAAGATTATACCACAAAGGACCAGATGATAATCCATCCCAAAGTTCTGAAGAAACTCAAATATAAAGTTGCAGACCTACTATTGGTAATTTTTAACCTATGACTAAGATCTGCCACTGTACTAGAGAACTGGAGGGTAGCAAATATATCGCCAGTACTTAAATCCAGGGATTCCCAGGGATTTTCTGCCAGGGAAATCCAGGTCTGTACTCTTCTGGGTGATTGTCGGCAAAGCCATGCAGGGGGGCTTTCGCATCGGACAAACCACGCACAAGTTTTAGCTTATTCCCAGAGCGAAAAACTGCACAGAAGGGCAGGTGTGAATGTGCCCTTAGACTAGTCTAGTACATGCATGGTTCTAGACTTCTTGGATTAGTTTCAGAGGCTGCCCTGAGTGGACACAAGGATTTCCACCCTCAAGTCAAGGCACCAAGATGCATAAGAGACACATCAAAGACACTAAGTGATCTCTTGGAAGTGCTTTACAAACTCTGTGTGGTTACAGAAAGATCTGTTCTTTAATCCAGTTTAAACCGATTCTGACTGTTCAAAACTGGTTCAAACTGTAGTATAGACAAGACACCAGCCCAGCAGAGACTAAGGGCGCTTGTACACGCGACAGGAGGAGGGGAAGGGGAGTGCCGCAAGCAGTGATCGCACCAGGGGTGTCACATGAAACTTCCCTCATGTGTATGGGGTTTAAATGTTATTTGGCAATTTCTGCAGCAATTTCACTCAAGGATGACAGGGCTGAGTGAGTGCAAGGCAGCGGAGGGGAAGCAACCTAAAGGCATGTGTTGCAGGGGGGAGGGAGGGAGAAGGGCAAGACATTTGGAAGGGTGCCACAGACCTCAGTTTCTGTTATTGTTGTATTTTGGACTGTTGGTGGGACAGGTAACTGCAAAAGTATATACAAATGAAAATATTACAATAAAATGTGATTTTCTAACTCATACCTACATATATTGTGGTACAGGAAAGTCAACTAGCATTTACGTTTAATCACAGAAAAACAGAGATTTAGGGTTTTTTAATCAGAGAATTTGTGTTTTTTTACCAGAGAATTTGATGTGTTGCTACCAATCAGACATATCTGACATAGGTACAAAAGGAAAATTTCTGTTTCTCTCTGGTTTTCCATCGCAAAGAGAAAACTAGGAGCACATCACACATTACTGCAACATAGCCATAGCAGATGCCAAGTACGCGTTTCTCTGCTGCTAATAAGCATATATTAAAAGCATGCTTTTGGATTTCATTCTTTACCTAATACATGCTAAATCAATATAAAAATTAAATACGAACAATATAATTCTTAGTGTAACCTATTTTCTTTGCAGACAATGAGCAACTCTGTACTAAATGCTAGCTCACCTCACAAGAAAAAATATTTATTTATTCATTCAAGCTTATCTTCTGCCTTTCCCTTACAAGAAGAATACAGCCACCTCAAGCTGTCAACGGGGTTTGCAAACAGGACTTTAGCGTAAAGAGCATGAGCTTCTATTGCTTGAGCTAAGGAACATCACCATTCGCTGGCAGCTGAAGTAGATTTATTCTCCGTGGGCCAACTACTAGAGGCTTACAGACCCATACTAGTATGTGATAGAAACAGTTTCACAGTAGTTCCTAAATCCCCAACTAAGGCCTTCTTTACACGGCCCCCGCAGAAGGGGTGGGTGGGTCTGCCAATGCATGAACGGTGGGTGGGCAGGGCATGCATATGGGCACACACGCATCCCCACACACACCCCACTCATCCCCACACATGGAGCAACAGCCGCTTTACCCAGTTGCTCTGTGTATGGGGATGAGTGAGGGATGCATGTTAGAAGGGGGTGCGTGCACACTCCCACTCACCGTGTGCACCTGCATCACGTCCTTCACATGGGTCTCTCCTGCGCATGAACACACAGAGTTCATGAGTGGGAGAGCCCCATGTAAAAAGGGCCTAAGATGTGGGCTTCATCATATGAGTAGTATTTATATTACATAGTATAAATAAGAGTACGTTCCTGTCCCAAAGACCTTACAATGTAAGTAGATAAGAGACAATCAGAGGGATGTAAAAAGGAAATAAACAGACACAATTCCCACGGCCACATTTCAGACGTTAGATGGTCAATTATCAGTCATCCAAATCACCAATGGCCAGAGGTAAACAGACAGTATTAGACATCAATGCCTTTCTTCATCTTGTAAATCAAGATGTACTGTTAACATTAAGGCTAACATCCATCAGTTTAGAACACTGATACAAACTTAGCTAAAGCAATAACACTACCATTATCATCTCCTTTGCGGGTGTGTTCATTGGTGACAACAAGGTTACATACCATTGTCTTTATTAAAAGATACAAATTTGCAAGTCCCAACAAAAACACTTCCATGTGGTATGTCAAGACACCCATATGCTAACTATTTTTAAAAATTAAGATGATCTAGTCTGATCTGCTTAAATGTGCACACATCACAGACAGCTCCAGTTGGTGTTTTACACTGTATGTGTCCTCCTTATACAGTAAAATTAAACTGCTGCTAAAACAACGGTTGTAGAGCTTGACCAGTAGTTTTGTTCTTGAGGTTCCTTGACACAACAAGATTTTAAAGCTTCCTTTAAAAGTAATAAATATTTATGCAATAATCTCTAAGGTGCTGGGATATAGAAAGACTAGCGTAACATCACTATTGATTTGTAAAGGGCCTTGGCACAAAACACAGAAATTAAAACAGCCTTTAACTTGAAGGGTTTTTGCTGAAGCAGTGGCAAGGCATTTCACAATTCATAAAAAGTTAATGATTTGTATAGCCATAATCTAAAACAGGGATCAAAATAAATACTTTCCCCCATTTTAGTCTCATCAAGCACACATCCATGTCAATACAGCACAAATCATAAGCAAGTCATGGAGAACCTCAGGCTTGTGGGGGTCAAACTTGGCCCACAGCTAGTTTTTATTTGGCTCCTTTCCAGTTTCCGATTCTGGCTCCTGAATCCAGTACCTGCCCCCATGCACTGAAAGAACTGAACTCAGGGTAAGGGAGCACACAAGGATAGGGGACAGATCCATTATTAATTATTATTATTATTTATTTATATAGCATCAGCAGTGTACCTGGCACTGTACAATCATTAGTTATAGACAGGTCCCTACGCCAAGGGGACCATCCCTTTCCTGTGAGTACCTCTTAAGCACCCTACCCACAAACTCTATGCAGCCCTCGGAGCTTGTACTAATTTTCAAAGTGGCCCCTGGGAAGGAAAAGGTTCCCCAACTCTGTGATAAAGGTGTATGTGCATGTTTGAGGACTCCAGTTACACAACAGTGGTTTAATTTTTTAAGTTACTAACATGAGTATATCACCACTGCACACAGGTGATGCATTTCTTTTTCCCCTCTTTAATCAAAGCTTGTTCTTCCTCTCTTCTCAGTATGCTTAATAAAACTGATACATAATCCCTGGCGAGGTAGTGGTGAGGAATCACCTAAGTACTAGCTAACCACACATCCTGGATCAGACAGAGGGGAACTTCTTCTGTAGACATGAGAAATTTGATTGCTCTGTCAATATTGGTTGTTTGTACTTACAACAAAAAGAAAATCAACAAATGTTCAGAAGACTAGCTTCTCATCACTGAAGCACAGAAATTAAACACACGGATTGCTCACCTAGTCAAGTAGCTTGTGCCTGACAGCGGCCAGTACCGGATGCTTCACACAAAAGATTGTACACCATCCGACCTCTGCCGAAAAGAGAGAAGGTGGAGAACAAACATGACATAATGGGTGCTATTAGACCATCAGCAGCTCCGCTTCTGCCCACTTTACCCCCAGGTTTATTTATTTATTTCATCATTTGTATACTGCCCCCTCCTGCCCTATGGGACAAGCTCCCATAGGGCAGGAGGGGGCAGTATAACTGAGCAGCCCAAGCGGGCAGTGAACAGCATATAAAAACATAATACAAAAATACATAAAATATATAATAAATCAATAAAAACCCTAAAAAAACCCAGCAAAAATAAATACCCTATTACCCCTCAAAAATAAGCCCTCTCACCCAAAAAAGGGAGTTTTGAAAAGAAATGTAGATCTCTAAAATGCAGCTTTGGAAGGGATGGAGACTTCAAAAGGAGTTCCCAAAACACACAGAATCCTGGTAACATTTGCCCACTGTATAGGTTACCAGTACAATCCAACATAATTCATCATCAAATTGGATCTGATTTATTTGTGGCTGCTCAGTTATCCATTCCAAACATGTTGCCCTGAGACAGAAAAGCCTCATATTTAAAGTTCGAGTCAGTGACTGAAGAGTGTAGGGTATTATTCAATACAATAGCAAGCCACATGAAAAAAATACAAGAACTGGGAAGTGTGGGTAGAGGCAAGACCCTTGCTCGTTTCTCCAATCTCTCATTTTATAATTTTGAAGAAACTTATTCTTTTAAAAAGACATTTATTTTCTCCTGAAACAGAAACATCCTACCGTGGAGGGTGCTCCTAGGTTAAATACATTCAACAATTAAAAAACCTAAAGCACAAGACAACTTCATACAATTTAAATTCAGCCCCACAATCATCTGAGCTATGGTTTTTCCCTCCTCATCACTGTTCTTCCCACAAAAATGCAGCAGTAATAAGAGAAGCTGCTTGCAGATGTTTTGTTAGTGGCTGACGTGACCAGAACCCCAGCTACATCTCCGTCCTATCACTCGAGCATGCAATAGCAGAATGCAAAGCAACTCACACCCGAGAGAGTTCGGCTTAAGACTGCAAAAAGCCCTTCATTCCCAACAAGAGGGGTATGTATGTACGTGTGCCACATATTCGCGCTCCTTCTGCCTGACCCAGCCAAAAAGATAACACGAACACATCATTTTCCATACTGGAAGGACACAGCAGGCAAGCAGAGCAATAAAGCGAATGGCAAATTTATTTGCTGGCTTCATGCACCACAGAGAGGAAGGGAAACGCTCCAGCAAACCACCCAGCGTTCCGCCAGCCAGTTTAGTAGAGAACAGCACCCTGTATTCCCCCTGCCCCGCACGCAGCTGAGCAACTCCACACAAAGAATAGCGCAGCTGCGAAGTTTCCTACCAAGCGATCCTCCGTACAAGCCGTGATCTTAAATCAGCGGGGAAAGGGTTGCGAATTGAAACGATCATCTTATTGTTTGCCTTAAAGTGTCGCTGACCTAAAGTTCCCCCCCATCGCTCCTGGCCGAACCTGTTTGTGGGATCCCAGCTTTTTCCTGCAGCTGTTTCCAATACCCCAAGCGGGCTCTCTCCATCCCTCCGTCTGGCGCTCTCACACCCACGCGCAATAGAGGGCTGAGGGGTCTCGCTGCACACACTGTACCTTGGGAACCCCGGCCCGTGCGGACGACGGGGGTTTCCCTTTATTCCTCACACCCAGGAAGCATATGGAGGGAAGCGGCTAGCGAGCTAATTTACCACGCGAGCCACCCCGGCTGCTCCCTTCGTTCACTGGTGCAGCCGCCCAAGCTGCTCTCGCTCGCTCGCTCTCCCCCATGGCTGCAGGCACATGCAATGAATGAAAATTATTCCCAACTGTTTCCTAACTTACCCTCCTCCCGGCGCGGCTGCCCAGGCGGGTAATCCCCGGTGCCAGGCGGCACTAAGCGCGCTCGGACGCTGCCTTTGCCCCAGACGGTTTGGCTCCCCCTCCCCCAGACCATTCACTGAGGCAGAGGAGCGGGCGGTTAGCGCGGACCCCGCCGCATCCAGTGGGAGGGGAACCGAGAGGCTCTGCCCTGCCCAGGACCGGCCCACTCACACTGACGTCCCCCGCTCCGCCATCGTCTCCCCCCTCAGCCCCGACCCAGACAAGCCCGCCGGGCTAGGGGGGAAGGGAGCAGGGTTTGGCGGGAAGGATGGGAGGGAGCCACACAGCGAAGAGATGCCCCCCTCGGCACCAGGGGCACAGAAGGAGCCCGTGTCCGGAGGGACGGGGAAATAAACGGGGTGGCGGGTGTAGTGAGGGGCAGGCGGGGGAAGGGCGGTTTCCTGAGGGATTGGCTCGCGGCGGGGCTGGCAACACCCCGCCTCGCCTGCCTCGCTCGGGGACAGGGGTTCGCCCCCGCAGGGGACCCAGCAGGCGGCGGGGAGGTCAGGCGCAGTGTTGCTAGGCGGCCCACGGCCTCCCCGCCGGCGGGAGAGCGGGTGGGAGGAAGCGAGCGTGGCAGACACAATAAGGCGGCAGGGATGGAGCACAGGCGAAGCCGCACGCTGGCCGCGGGGTTACGGGACCAGGCGAAGCTTCTCCCACTCCCCAGGAACGGACTGTGCTGGTGGACGGACACGCAGACCTGAAAGGCCTGAGCCCCTAGAAAGCTGCTTAGAGAGAGGAAATCCTCCTCCCACCACAGCATTAGACGGTCACAAGAAAAGGCGGCGGCGGCGACGTGGAAGTGCTCGCCTTCGGTCCCCGCTAAATTTTTTGAGCCCATGCTGTATGACTGGTACTAGGTGCCCGGGTGGAGGCGACTTTGGGGGGTCTAAACGAGAAACTAGCTACAGCCGAGTGTCCTGGGGCTAGCGAGAGTCCGGAGAGGCAGCCAAGCACCCTTCGAAGGGATAAGGAAAACTTGTTTTTAGTCTTGCAAGCTGAATTAGTAAGGGAGAAGCTGTAATGGGGGAAAGCATTTTTTGAGATAGAAAGTTACTTTAGTTGTGGACTCTGACCTCGCCAGTGTCATCCATGCCTTCCATCACCTTGAGGCTGGATTACTGCAACGCGCTCTACCTGGGGCTGCCTGAGAAGCTGGTTGGGAGGCAGCAGCTGGTGCAAAATGCTGTAGCCAGTCTCCTTACAGCAGCGGGGCACAGGGAGCATATGACACCCATGCTCGGGGCTCTGCACTGGCTGCCTATAAAGCACCGGGCTAGGTTCAAGGGGCTAGTTTTGACCTTTAAAGCCCTTCGTGGCCTGGGCCCTGCTTATCTACGGGATCACCTCACTCCCCATGTGCCTGTGCGACCCCTGAGATCATCCATGGGAACCTTTTTGGAAGTTCCCCGGGCGAGATGTGATGGTGGATCTTTTTCGGTGGCTGCCCCTGTGCTGTGGAACTTGCTCCCGGAGAAGGCTCAGTTGGCCCCCACTCTCCTATCATTTTGACATTTGTATAAGGCCTGACTGTTCCACCAGGCTTTTGGCGGGTGGGGGTGGTTTTTTTCCTCCCCCATATGGGATTTTTAACTTTTAAATTGCATTTATTGTTTTAATTTGTTGTTCGCCACCCCGAGCTGTCCTGGGGGCAGGAGGGGTGGGATAAAAATCTTTTATAAAATAAATAATGAAATGTTTAAGCAACAGCAATTGTGTGTACACTGCTGTTCAAGACAGAAGAAAACCACACTGAGTGTGTCCCCAAGAATTTGGCCACCCGTTGAACACACGATGTGAATATCATTCATCACAAGAACGATTTGCGTGGTCCAGCTGAACATGTGGCCAAAGTGGAATCTAATGCTATTGTGTGGTACGTTAGCACGTACAACGTGAAACTAGGGCAGCGCTGAGATTGAGTAGCAAACAAAACAGTGATTTACCCCACAGTGTGGTGTATCTCAACAGTGCCACAGCGTGAACACAGGGCTAAACTGGTGTTCCTATCAAGGTCAAAACACACATTCAGACACCCACTGATGTTATGTCTAAAGACAATGTCTACACGTGGGACACATTCCTCCATCCCTTGAAATTAGTAGCTCAGCTCATTTATTTTACTGGTAGAGGATTATGCCCTTGATATTTTTGCTCCAATGCATAGTCGCACTAATCCCAGTTGAGAAAGCTGTACATGCAGCTATAGTACTTGTTTGCCGGACTGACTGGTCCTGGAACAAACAGTGCAAAGTACTAAGCAACACAAGAGGACCTAATAACGACCTCTTTATTTAAATTGGCACACACTTCAGACCTATGCCCTGGAGAGGCTTGCCAGCTTTAATAGCATCTTCCATTACAAAGGAGGCTTATCAGTTTAGAAGCTTACCTATGCTCACCTTGGGGAAAGACACACTCATTTTCCAACCATTGGACATGCCTGAACTTTCCACTATAAAAGACTTTTGTGACTTTTTTTCCCAAAGTTTTAACATCACTGATTATTATTTACACCAGACTTTTGAAATCTTGTCAGGGAGAAATGCATAGCTGTACATACTTTTTACCTTTTAAAAAATTAAGTTACATCAAATTACTGTCCCAAAGTTTTTGGGTACAAAGAAAAGGTAGATAGCAGGTGCCATTCACCATGTCATCCAAAACCACGCAACCTAGTGTGTTCTAGCTTCCCCCTGGAAGTCATGGTATGTTCTTTATTTATTTCAAAAAAAATTATTCTGCCCCCATCCTGCCTCAGGCAGCTCAGGGCAACTAACAAATACATTAAGAGCATAAATATAAAATCATATAAAAAATCATACAAACAGGGGAGCTAAGAAACATCCCTCCCCCCCAAACCCAACTCCCCACCCACACCCATCTCTCCCCCACCAAAAGCCTGGTGGAACACTCAATGAAGGAGAGAAGATCCAGGGATAGAGGACTTCCACCAGGAGGGAGTTTCACAGCCTCGGAGCAGCCACCAAGAATGCCCTCCCTATAGTCGCCATCAGAGACACCTGGGGAACCTCGAGAAGGGTGCTCCCGGCCAACCGTAGGGGCTGATCCAGAACCTGGGGACTGAGGCGATCCCACAGGTAAGTAGGGCCCAAACCGTATAGGGCTTTATAGCTCAAAACCAACACCTTTAATTGGGCCCAGAAGTGCAATGAACAGAGCACTGGTGTTATGCGCTCTCGGTGGCCTGTCCCCGTAGGAGATGGGCCACCATGTTCTGCACCAGCTGCAGTCTCCAAACCGTCACCAAAGGTAATCCCACGTAGAGTGCGTTGCGGTAGTCTAGTCTTGAGGTTATGATGGCATGGATGATGGTGGCCAGGTCAGAGTCTGAGATATACAATTGAAGCCAACATATCAGATGTAACTGAAATAAGGCACTCCTTGCCACAGCCATCATCTGGGCATCCAGGCGAAGCCATGAATCGAGGAGCACCCCCAGACTATGAACCTGGGGGGCCAGGGCAGGGCAAACCCTATCAATGATGGGAGTCACCAACTCCCCAGTCCCACCCACCAGCATCACCTCCATCTTGTCAGGATTCAACCTCAGACAGCTCCCTCACATCCAGTCTTCCACAGCTGCCAGCCACCGAGTAAGCACTGAGACTGTCGGGCCTGGATCGGCATCCCAAAAACTCATTAAATAAAGCAGTGTTTGTGTAAAAATTACATAACTCTACAGAGACCCTGCAAAGTGACAGAAAAGGGAGAAAAATCAACATATTTGGCAGGGGCATAGCAACAATTCTAATCGTGCATGTAACTACACTTCTGCAATGTCCACCTGTCAATACCTGCTGAAGGAAAAGCTGCAGCCACTTCTACAACATCTTCCCTCTAAACTGAGGCAACAATCATTTTCAAGCTGAGTATCCCCAAGTGTCGGGTTTCCAACCTGGATCTGGATTAGAAGTTTAATGAAACAGATGTTAATCTCTCTTATCTATTCTGCTGTTCTGGTATTTGCTCACAGAAGAAATAGTCCAAGATGTGCACATATAATTGTGCATGTCTGAGGGCTGCTATTACACTATGTATTGAACCAGGGATCTCTAGCTCTAATGACATTTAAGTCTTAACTGCAGGAGGTAAACCACTATACCTCGACTGCAATAGAATCACTTGTACTCTGTGTATCAGGCAAGAAGCAGGATGTATAACACACCCCTCATATGGGTTACATAAACACAGAGGAAGCTTGTTCAAATTGAGGACCACATGGTTTCAGCCCTGGACAAGACACACGTATGTGACAGCAGCCACCTGCCCACCAGACCACACTGAGGAACGAAGTAGACACCTTCAGGCCTAATAGCATGTGTGTCTTTAACTCTAAAGCCAAATAGGCAAGTTTCCACAGCTGGGCTGTATCAGACTTCTACTCTGCAGATCACAGAGCTCACCCATCATGTGGGTTACACATGTACACAAAAGCAATGCTAAAAATATCCCAGTGAGCATACTGATAGCAATGGCTGTGAACTGCCTCATTTATCTAAGGTAACTATTAAACTTAGAAAATGGTGGGAATTTAATACCAAGGTATTAAACATAATACCAACCTTTTCCTAAATCTTCCACTGACCAAAATGGGGTAAGGCTCATGTAGTAGCTCATGTGTCCAATCACCATCTGCCCCATCGTGCAGTGAGGTCCGCTGTGAGTGGCGGTTGCTTGCTCCAGTCCCACATGGCCACATCACAACCAGGGGCTGGACAGTGGTCAGACAGGGAGGCAGGGCAGGGCCAGTACCTGCTCGTGTGGTACTGCACCTTGGCCTGAGCTGTGGTGGGAGGTCTGACAGCAGCCCACCCAGCTTCCCTGTGGGGGTGGAAGGGGAAACCAACTGCCCTGCTCTCTGCACTAGGCCAAAGTGTGGCAGCTGCACTTGCCCACCATGGAGCCATGCAGGGATCAGGCCCTCCACAGCTTGTGTAGCTGCATCCAAGGTTGACCTCCAGGGCAGTGGTTTTCTGGGGAAGGTTTTCCCTGTCCTCATATATTTGAATTCCCATCCAGGGACATGGCCTGAGAAACTCAAATACTGGATGCTGCTGCCCCTACTGCAGGTTAGGTTAGGTAGGTGGGAGGTAAAGCAGGGCCCAACCAGAAGAAGGGAAGCGGATCCAACAGAATGATGGGGAGAAATTGTGGAAAGCTGGAATCAGTTTAAGGCTGGGCAGAGGAGACCGCAAAGTGAAGCACGGGCTGGTGTGGAATGCAGGGAGCGTGCAGGATCTGGAGAGAATGCAGGAGAATATAAAAAGCATAGAAAACTGAGGGCTGGGAGAAAAAGTGCAGCACTACTACCAGGGAGGGAAAGCAGGGAGTGGCTGTGGTCTGGGTGGTGAGTGAATAAGGAACAGCTTAAGGCTGGGCTTGGGAGAAGCAACTAAACACCAAGTCCAGTCCCGAGAGTGGGAAATGACTAACATCAGAGCCAGGGGGAAAGGGGAAGAAGCTGAGTGCTGGAGCCAGACGAAAGGCAGGGGGTGAGGAGTACTGATTTAACATGGACAGTTCCCAAAATGTGATGGCATTTGATCTTCGCCAGTTGGCATTTGATTCCACTTGGGCATGTCCTGGCATGTGGTGGCATTTTATTTAACTTGGGTGTTGGTTGGCATTGATTTTTCTAAGGCAATTCATGGCATGCGATTTAGGAAAAGGGGAGACAGATGGTTTTTGTGTTGCGAATCATGTTTTTATGGATAGACTTTGGCATCACTGGTTTTAATCATTCATTACATGCACATATATACAAGAAGAAAGTAAAATAGACCTGGGGAAAAGGGAGGGAGGCATCAAACTATATTTTTGTACAAGGTGGCAAAATAGCTAGGGCCAGCCCTACCACTAACAGGCAGAAATGAGATTTTTGCCACTAGATTCAATGCCATGTTGACTGGGCCCAATATCCGATTATTCATTGCTGATAGTTTTAGCAGAAATAACCGGTTATTCTGTTCCTTTGAGGGCTTGAATACAGTGCTACTGTTTCTTCCCTCCTCAGACTGATCTCTCCATGGAAGAAGTATAAAAAAGGTGAGCTCTACACATCAGTTTTTCTCCCTTTAGCATTCTTTTATATTTAGGGCCTCTGCAAAACAATACGGAGAAAAAATACCTGTGTTCTTGAAACCTGTGTTGTAATAGAGTTTTACATTCACCATAGATATCTGGGTTACCATACATTTCTGTAGCTATCCCGCAGTGTGACAACATATTGTTAACTTTTTACCCTGGCATCCTACCATAACACTTTATCATTGAAAGGAGAGGCCCATTTTTAAAAGTCTTGACTTTTTTTTTTTTTTGCAAATCCTTGGTAATTTCTCAGATCTGTTTTTGTTTAACCCAAAGAACATACTGTATGTTCTTTGGGTTAAACTGACCACTATCAGCAGTATTAATTTAAAGCACTTGAAAATATTTGCTGTGAAACAGTATGAGTTTGTTTACTTATTACACAAATTTGTATCCTGTAGCTCTCCTGCTAAAAGCAGCTCGAGGCAGCTAACCAATACATTTTAAAATATAAATGATACCAATAAAATAAATATATTATAAATAAGCATTACAATTAATATGATGGGAACTAAAAATTACAAAAAAACTCCCTCCCTAACCCTCAGTCTCCCCACCCCACCCCCCATCCATCACCTATCTCCTTCACTGGAAGCCTGATGGGACAGCCAGGTCTTACATTGCTGTCCAACGGAGGAGAGGTCCAGGGCCACATGGATCTCTGCTGGGAGGGAGTTCCATTGCCTCGATGCAGGCAGCAAGAATGCCCTCTCCATAGTTGCCCCCTGAGACACTCAGGGGACTTTGAGAAGGGCACGAAGGTTCAAGCCAATCTCCCAGACTTAATGTATGCTTTAGCCATATATGTCTGTGTCTGTGTACTGCTTTAAAAATAATGAAAGGCTTTGCTGTTCATTAAAAATTGTGCCCATAGTAATGATAATAGCAGCAATGTATGGAATATAAATTAATATAAATCAGGTTATATTTTTTGGTAAAAGTATTGAAATAAAATAAAATATTTTTTCACTCAGCATATAATTGGGTTCCCCGCAGACTCCTGCCTAACTGCAACCAAACCAAGCACATGCACCTGAGACTTTGCATCCGCTTGAATGTTATTTATCCCTCGTCTCTCCCTATGTCCCCTCTCATATACAAATGCTAATAATAATCATAATAAACCATTTCAGTATTTCTGTGGGAGACATTGTTCCTGCAGTGGGGCATACTGCACTGTGTCTCAAATGCTCCCATTATTTTTATATATAGTTTTGAAGCTCTACTTACTTGTGGAAAATTCTGAATATTCCGGAAGTTGGGAAACAAAGACTGAAATCCTTAATTCACACTGATGGAGACAAAGTTTGAATGATATCTTTTATTGGACCAACTGTTGCTGGTAGAAGTGTGCAAGATATCATTCAAACTACTTTAAATGTTTTCAGACAAGCGCGTTACCCACCCAGTATTCACTGGTTAACCATTGGTTACCAGTGGGGTTTTCACGCAAGCACAGCGTGGAGGCGCTTGTCTGAAAACACTTTGTCTCTCTCCATCTCTGTCACTGAGGACCAACATGACAACCACACTTTCTCTTTATTTTCACTAAAAGAGTAATAGAAAATAGAGTTTTACAGTATTGTATACCCTTAGATTGCTCTACAATTAAAGTATAGGGACCCATTCTGTTGCCCTACACCAACTGAAGATATTTACAACTTGTACAAAGTGGTTGTAAAATTCTACCATTCTGATTTTACAATATTTTGTACTCCCTGCACTGGACCAAGAACTAGAAATGATGCAGAACACCGGAGAATCCACTTCTATCTAAATTGTGTTATACAGCATTCATCACTTGGGAATATATGAACAAATCTGGGTAGTTGGTTCATTGTGAATTTGGTCACCCCTGTATTACAAAGTTTATTTTACAAAGTTTCTAAAACTGGAGCTTGTGGGCTAGACAATACATGTGTAAAGTATTTCTTGTGGCTCTTCGCCAGTTGAAGATTTTGGAACATGACTCTTTGATTTGAGAACTTTGACAACCCCTGCTACGTACCCTCGCCTAATGGCACAAGCGAGGGGAGTGTATGTGCATGGTCCTTTAACAGGCACTGCTTTTAAGATTTTGCCAGACAGTGTTCGCGAGAGGTCCAATTACTAAAAAGTCTCACTCCATGTGGACAACCACTCAAAGGACAATAATTCTATATTACAGAGCAGCAGGAACCACTCCATCGTTAAAGCCAGGGAGCACTCTCTGTTTTAACACACTCTGCTTTAATGCATGAATATTCTATTGCTTATGAAATAGGCACTCTTTATCCTATTTGTCTAAAACTGGCAGAGAAGATTGCTTGGGTGAGGGATACTATCTAGCCAAATTTAATACAAATTGGACAAAAGACTAAAGATACAGCATTTTAAAAACCAGAGTAAAATTTGTTTTTACTTCCAGGTTGCAGACACTTTTTATATCAGGTGTGAAGTCTACTTTTGAAATATTTATCTTACTGTAGCAGAGTCAGGCTTGGCAGGTGTAAGTCTTGTAGGATTAGGGCCCAATACACTCCGTCTCTTCAGGGACTGACGATGTATGTATTAGCTCACATACATCTCCACCAGTTAGTCTCTCTGTAACACTGTTCCACACAGTGGTACTCAGGATCTCTCTGGGTTACGGAGAGAAACAGCTCCCTGTGTCCCCTGTGAACTCCACTTCCCACCTGCTCCCTGAAGCTTCCTTCAGTCTCTCAGACCTGTCTCTAATAAGTAGCCCTCTGGTTCCCAATGTCCATTCAGCCAAACCCTCTGACTTTACCTCCTCTCAGGAGACGCCTCTCTTCGGACCTGCTTCCCCAGCAGTCCTGCTCCCTTGCTGTCTCTCTCAGCACTGAGCTAACTCTCAGGCTTGGCTCTTTCCTTTGGGCTGGCTAGTGCCATGCCATCATGCAGCTGCTCATTAATTAGGCATGGTGCTTCCTCTAGTCCCAGCATCTGAAGCTCCGCTCGCACAGCCCTCTTGTCAGCACTAACTGCCTTAAAGGACTAGTAGACTGCAAGGACTCTGGCCTGCCACACTCCCCCTCCTTTTGGGAGATGAGGACTAACCCACAGCAGCCCCATCTACCCAGAGGTCCAGGTAGGACAGAGTCTATTTCAACCCTGTAACAGTCTCATACATATAACACAGTTCATAGATCCATATATATATCAATAGTCCCATCACAATGTAGTCCCAAAGTCTCTCAAAATCGTAAGCAATCCTTGTGGCAATCAGTTCCAACACTCCGCTACAGCTGTCACAACCTGTTGCTGGGATCCTTCAACCCTCAATCTGGCCTCCTAATGCCCCTTATAGCCAGCCTGGCCCACTGGATGTCTCTTTCAAGATTGGGACTCTGAGCCATGGGTGTGGGTGGACCCATTCACCCAACACTTCTCCCAATATAGGCTCTCAACCTAGTGTCTCCCATTTACAGGCTCTCCATCGGTTTTCTAGGCTCCCAGTCCAAGGGTTTAGGGAGTCCCACTCGCCCAACCCTATTCAACACATTAAGGGTCCCGGCCTTTTCTCTCTTTGGTTTGGGGCTATCAGCCTGGTCTTTTACTGTTTGAGCTCTCAGCCCTTCCCTTCTGCCCTTGGATCCTTCATAGGTTCTCCTGCTTCTCTAAGGTCAATCCCCATTTCTCCCTCTAGCTACCTTGGGATTCTTTTTCCATTTTCTACTTGGAGTGGGGTTCCCAGCCTTTCACAACACCCTTCCCTCCTTATAGACTATCAGCTTACATAAGTCTTTTCTGTCTCCCATGGATTATCTCTGTCTTTTCTTCCCCTGATTCTCCAGACTCTTGGTACTCTGCAAGAGCAGCCCTTAGTTGTTTTACCTCTTTCTGGGAGGGCTAGGTTCTCTATAATTATTTCCCTTGTGTTTCCCCAGGTCCTTTCTATTATTTCTAAGGTCAGGCCCGTCTATGCTATTCTGTTTACTATCTAGGGCCTTTCCATCTCTTCTGGCCCATCTGGGGGATGAGGAGAGGGTGGGAGAACTGAATAGGGGCTATGGGGAAGGCATCAGACTGCGGTGTGTGTGTGGGGGGGGGGATGAACACACACCCTTACTCCTGTTCCCTATCAGAGATACAGCTCATTGTATTTTCTACAAATCTTGGGTTCTCTGGGAGGGGAGTGCGGGCTAGTGGGCTAGATGGAGAAGGCTGGAGTTATCCCTGAATATACACCCCTCCCAGCATTTCTCTGCCCTTTCTCGATACATGTGGGTGCATGAAGTTGTAAGTAAGCACAATATGTGAGACTGTACAACATCTTTACTGCTTATATCTTAATTGCAGGAGCCTTAACTTACAATTTCCATGCTTTTTGTTGCATCATTTGATTTGTAAGGGCCTTAACTTCTCTTCTAAATCAAGTTTTTTTTAGTATAGAATTAATAATATTTCAGTGTGGGTACAGGTGTCCGTACTCCCTATAAGTGAGGGCCTGGATTGATTATTTAGATTTTCATCCTTATGTTATTTAACTCTCTCTCTTATTTTGATAGTATCAGTGGAAATATTCTAACATCAACATGATCATCTGACAATTTATAGTGAATATATTTTTCTCTGTTCTCATTAAAAACTCAAACAGATCATTCTATTGCTGCAAAATTATAGTTTATTTGTAAACCAGAACTCTTTGACCTCAAAGAAAGTAGCTTCTTTAGCATACAACAGACAATTCAAAAGGCCTATCCAAAAACAAACATGTTTTTAAAGTGTATTCTAACCTCACAGACATCAGACAGATTGTGTGACTACAGTATCATCATTAACTGACAATGCAAAACAAATAATGAATGATCTTTAAATGCCTAAAATCTCTTCTACATCATGCTCTAAATTTGCTACTATCCACTCTCTGCAACGGTACGACATTACTGATAAAGGAACGTTATTTTTCAGACAGCGCACAGACAGATGATGACATTTCTAAAGGAGGACAGTGGGTCAGAGGCTTGTTATAATATCCCAGAGAGAAGAAATACAGGCAACATAAAATTGGAATATAAACAAGACAGCACAGCAAATGCTCTTGCATGGGATGTTTAAATCACATCATTGTTTCCACATTACTGATGATCTAATAATTCTCATGTAATATAAAGTGGAGTGAAGAGACTATTGATTTAACAAAGGACAATAATGAGTGGAAATCAATGACATAATGCATCAAGTATATGTTCATGATGGTTGATGATAAACGCCGTTGACAATTAAGAAATCATCCTTTTCAAATAAATAAAAAGTTTTTGGTTGGGTTTTTATTATTATTCAGGGTCCAATCCTATTTCTACAGTTTTACCTAAGCTAGGGCTGCAGGGTGGGACAGTTAGACCACAGTCCTGAAAACACTCATGCATGTTTAGTAACTGTAATTAAGGCAATGGAACTAAACATGATGAGTAACTATTTGTAATGCTTGTGGTGTTTTCAGGATGATGAATTCAGTGCATTAGGAGTCAGATGCTCCCACAAAAGGGAATGAGTCTCTAGCATCTTGGAGTTATCTCCAAACTCTCATGATCAAATATCTGATAAACATTATTTAATTTTATTTATTATTTGTTCAAATTTATATGCCCTCCTTCTCGCAGAGGTTCAGGGTGACTTACAATCCATAAAAACAGTAACAATAGTAAAAGGAATAAAAACTCCCACCCTCCCCCACAACTATCCGCAAAACCCAACCCACCTCATCCCTGCCAGCCAAATGCCTTTTTAAATAAAAATGTCTTACATGTTTTTATTGCTGATATCATTAAAATGTGTTACCTCAATGCCTGACTCATGTGCTGATGCCCCCCTCAGCTTATTAAGTACCTTCTGTTCCCCTTGACATAATTAGGCGTTGAAGGGGTTTATTGTGGAATGGGTCTTTTGTTTATTAATCTCCTTGCCTATAAACCTAACCAACCACATAGGATAAACCACACCACCAGATTGTTAATAGTGAAAGAATCAGCAGTCAACAATGGCCCCTTTTACACAAGCAGCAGTGGGTGTGGGGATGGGTGTGCTGCCGTGGTGGCTGGAGGTGGTTGTGTCCCCTTTCCCACAGAAACACACCCGTCTCCACCCACAGAGCCGCCTGTGTTTTGTTGGATGGCTCCATGGGTGAGTGATGGGTGTGCATCGGGAGTGTGCATGCACCTCCACCCACCGCCCGTGGTGTTCACACAGGCAAATACCAGTAGAACACCCATCCCTCCACCCACCACTGCACCGTTTCCACGGACGCCCCCACCGGTGGAACACCCTCCCGCACACCTAGCGGGGTGGGGGTGGGAGCGTCTGTGTAAAAATGGCCAGTTTCATACTATAATTAAAATGCCCTCACTCAAAAGTTCAAAATTAGGCAAGTTAGTAACATAGAAAAAACAGATTAATGCATCAAAAATATCTTAAGAAGAAAATTCAAGGATTGGATGTGTGAATTTCTTGGTTATTTGGCTTATTACAACATTGCTAAGATCTGTCCTTTTGTCTGTCTCCTCTGCCAAAACTCTCATCCATGCCCTAGTCATCTCATGCATCGATTATTGTAACCTCCTCCTCCCTGGCCTTCCCCACTCTCACCTTGCTTCCCTCATCTCTGTTCAAAACTCTGCTGCCAGGATCATCCACCTAGCCCATCGCTTTGACCATGTGCAGCCTCTCCTCTCTCCACTGGCTCCCTCTTCCTGAGCGTATTCTGCACAAGCTCCTCATCTTCATCTACCCTTCACAACCTCGCTCCCCCCTACCTCTCTGCCCTGATCTCCCTCCGAACCCCAGTTCAAGCACTCTGCTCCTCTTCCATCCCCTCCCTCACCCTCCCATGCCTCCCCTGCTCCCCCAACCTCCTTTGTCCCTTCTCCCTCACTGCCCCGCATGCCTGAAACTCCCTCCCTGCCCTCGTCCGCCTTGCCCCCACCCTCCACACCTTCAAGTCCCTCCTCAAAATCCGCCTCTTCTGCTCCGCCCTTCCTAACTCCTGCTAATCATCCCCACCCAGGACTATCCCCCACCTGTTATCTGGAAACTCCCAATGTACTGTAACCAAGCCGATATATGTACCTGAGTTCTCACATCCTCATGAGTCATATCCCTTGTCTCTCCCTCTCTTCCCCCTTCCCTGTCTCCCCTCCCCATCTTTAGTTTGTAAGCTCTCGGGCAGGGACCGTGTCTACCTTATTTTCTGTAAAGCACTAGGTACATCGCTGGCGCTATACAAATGCTTATAATAATAATAATAATAATAATAACAACAACATTTGTGAGAAAATTAGGTCTTCGTGATTGATGTGGCAATGTAATATTCTCATATTCATAGTTTTTAAACTTATTTGGCTCTGCTTTATTAAACAATTATATCAAACTAAACAGTAATTCATGGGTCTGGACGACCCAGCTACTCTTATTATTTGAAACGATAGCAAAGATTTGCATAGTGTGTACTTAGTGCTGGCTTGGGGTTTTGTTTTGCAGTTTTTAAGCATACAAGCACCCTACGGAAACTTCAGAATTAGTTATACAGATGAAAAAGAACTAATGACATTTAGAATATGATTAACAATTCAAAACTGAAATCAAAATGGGGGTGCTACTTATAAATTATTTATGATTGTGTTTACGTCTGCAACTGCTTTGCATGAAGGACTTTAGCTTTTCTGTAGATAGGACCCCAGACATGAACTGGTAAATGAGGACCCAGTTGGACAATCAGAGCTGTGCTGACAGTCCCTTGTGTCCATTGATGACACTCCACATGGATGCAAAGGTCTGTCCTCACGGATGTAAAATGCAGGTCTTTTTTCTGTTTGAAATCGGCAGTTATGGGGAAGTGATTTTAAGGATATTTGACCCCTTTCTGCCAAAGCACCCTGGTTTTGCAATAATTAATTACAATTTTGACTTTGGCATGCAGGTACAAGCTTTCTTAATTTCATTATCATGTAGGACAAAGCCAGCTCGCTGCATAAATAAATAATTCATCAGAATCTTTCACACAAGCTAAACCATTGCAGTGCATGGAGCAAAGGGGAAGTTCAAAGGTCAAACAAACAGACTTTGGACAAGACTGGTATGCTGAATGGAAAGGCCAGCAGGGGGTTCTTGCTCTTTTTCCACAGACCCTGAATTATCTCTGCTCTTCATTTTGTCTGCATTCCTTTGTTTCAGCCTTCACTATGATTTGCTCCTCCTTGATTGTAAGGTTTACCATAATTTCCATTCCAAATAGCAATCACTACTGCTATTTTTCTGTGATTGATCTATTTGAATCCTACTGATTGCTAAGTTTTCTTTTCATCTTGAAAACTTCCCAGAGTTACACCTGAACAAATAAAATCTTGGATATGGCCCATAAATACACTATGAATAACATATAGACTCAGCAGACAAAACAGGATAGCAAAAAGTGTAATCAAAGAGCCTGTAATATCCAAATAATTATCGAGCAACACAGAGTTTGGCAAGCCCAGCAAAGATTCTTTGGCTCAAAATAAAGGACTGAAATAGTAAGTGAACAATCACTGGAAACTATTATAGTCATTTTGGAGAAGATGCAGAAATGTTTATACAGTCTATGAATGCCTGTAAAAGGCTAGCACAACGAATATCGTTTACACGGTTTGCATTGCAAGTGTGAGAATGAATTAGGCTGGACTTAGTGGGGTTTCACATATATTCACCCAACTGGCACTGCCGTTTTGTAAAAGGCTCTCTGATTGCAGCAGTTTCTTTAATTCGTTCATGGTACTCCAATTCATGGTACTCCAGGTTCTTTAATTCGTTGATGGTACTCCAAAAATGACAAGGATAACGCAATCAACATTACATCCGAAAGTACCTCTGTTGGAATAAAGAGCCTAAACATAAGTTCATAACAGGCAGCTGACTGTTCTTTCAAAAAACACTTACGTGTAGAGAAAGTAAGGTTGCCATGTTGGTCCCAAATATAGGCAATAGAGATAAAGGGTGCTTTTACATAGATTGCACCCACACTTCTGCCCCGTCTCACACCCAGGTCAGCAGGCCGTCCATTTAAAGGCGGCCTGTCAGATGTGCAGGTGGAGCAGAGGTGGAGTAGGCACTGCTTGCTCCACTCAAGCCTCACCTGCAGTACTCCAGAACATCCTGGAGCACCGCAAGTGGAGCGGGCTACCCAAAAGTGGGACATCAGCTGAAGGCAGAGCTGTGGTCTGTCTACTCAGTGGATGGCCGCTGCAGCTCTACTCCTGGCTGGGGGTTGCTCTGAGCAACACGGATTCCAATACCATCTCTATGCTGATGACACCCAACTCTATCTCTCTACCCCCTCTCTCTCCTCCTCTGTCCGCTCATGCCTCGTCGACTGCCTCTCTGATATCTCCCCCTGGATGTCCCGACGCCAACTCAAACTGAACATGGCCAAGACTGAACTCCTCATTTTTCCTCCCTCCCCCTCCTCTCCCTCTGACCTGACCATCTGCATTGACGGGGTCACCATCCGTCCTGTTCTCCGTGCCCGCAGCTTGGGCTTCATTTTTGACACGCACCTCTCCTTTAAACCTTACATTGACTCTGTGGCCAAATCCTGCCGATTCGCTCTCCTCAACATTGCCCGCATTCGCCCCTTTCTATCTGTCTCCTCGGCCAAAATCCTTGTTCATGCCATGGTTATCTCTCGCCTCGACTACTGCAACCTCCTCCTTGCTGGCCTCCCTCGCTCCCACCTGTCCCCCCTTGTGGCGATCCAAAACTCTGCCGCCAAGGTCATTCACTCTGCCCGTCGCTTCGACCATGTGACGCCTCTCCTCCTCTCCCTTCACTGGCTCCCCCTTCCTGAACGTATCCTGTTCAAACTCCTGGTTTTCACGTTCAAATCGCTCCATGACCAAGCTCCCCCTTACCTCTCGGACCTAATCGCCCTACGCGCTCCTGCGCGCGCTCTCCGCTCTTCCGCTGTCCCCTCCCTCGCTCTCCCTCGCTTCTCCTGCTCGCCCAACCGCCTTCGTCCCTTCTCCCTCGCTGCCCCGCATGCCTGGAACTCCCTCCCTGCCGACATCCGCCTCGCCTCCTCCCTCCGCTCCTTCAAATCCCTCCTCAAGACCCACCTTTTCCATGCTGCCTTTCCCAATGCCCTCTAGTCTTTCCCCTTGCTCTTACTGTCAGCCCTCCTCTGCTGACTGCTGCTACCGACCACCTTGTAACCAAGCCAAGTACACGCACCTGAGACTTCGCATCCGCCTGAATGTTTGTTTGTCTTCTCCCATGTCTCTCCCGCTGTCCCCTCTCCTTGTCTCCCCCTCCTTGTCTTTTAGATTGTAAGCCACAGGTAGGGACCGCAGCTGATTGTATGTTCTGTACAGCGCCAGGTTGTTACTGGCGCTTTATAAATGTTTAATAATAATAATAATAATAATAATAGAGCAGTGGCTGATCCACCTGCAGCTCTGTGGTGTGGGGGAGGGGTGCCACATGGGTGGACCGTGGGTCGTAGCAGCACCAGGTCAATTTAAAATGGACCCAGGTGGAGCTGCAACAATGCAGACATGGGGTGCACCCCTGAAACAGGGGTGAGTTCCCCACATCCATTTAAAGACACCCAAAATAGTATAATGATATCGTTTATTGAACCAACTACAGTTGGTGGAGTTAAGCAAGCTTTTCACCTCACAGCATCATTCATCAGGCAAATCAGGAGTCCAATAAAAGATCACACTATGCTGCTTTGGATGTTAATAAATGTGACACTTCCACTATGGCCTGTGGGACCAGAGCCTTACCCTGTATCTGATAGCTGGCTGTCAGATGTGGGTCCACTATAGCCCCCGACCATAGAGGCAGCTGACCAGGAACCATGGGCCTGGAAGGAACTGGGCCCACAGTCTGGGTCCAAGAGCTGCCCAGACAGGTCATAGTGGGCCATACCAGGCAGGCGTGTGTGTTTGCACTGGCATCCTGGCCCCGGCACAGGGGCCATCATGGCCTGCTGCCATGGCTGCCCATTATTGCACCAGCCGCAATGCAGGGGCAGGACCAGCCAGCCTCACGTCTCCCCCGCTCCCTAGCCCAGTCAATTACCAGCAATGTTTATTCAGTTCCCCAACCTTACCCAGCCAGGAGTGGCCCCCCGCCTGAGGACGTGTAGCTTTATTTTAACACCCATTGTCTCTATTGCAAAAAAAAAAAAAGAGCTCTTAGGAGAAATTTCATCTTCCTAAAGTCGTATTTATTTCTGTTTACAGCATTAGCAAGTAGGATGCCTATTTTTCCACAGAGTTCAACATTGTAACAGTTCATTTGTGGTGTTACAGGGAAGAAAAAATGTGAACCTGCCTATGCTATACAAGTGCTCTATTCACTCTGAAATCAGAAACAAAAAAGCATTGTTGAGGGTGCATTCGCACAAGTGTCTTCTCCCATAGAAAATAAAAGAAGCTAGAGATAACAATTGAGCCGTATCCTTTTCCACACATTGCTTCCCCCTGCTATCAGTGGTCAGTGCTGCTTCCCTACTTCCTATTTTGCCTTGGATTTTGTCCTTGCTACTACTAGCAATCCCATGATGCTGTATGGTTGTCTCATGTCTCATTTATATGACTGGTGGACTGAAAGTGGGAACTGTCCCTTCCCATTCCCATGTTATCAGAAACGTGCAAGAAGGAAATAGCATGTTTATTAAACTTTGGTTTGCACCCTCACAGTTGTGGATCACTTGATCACAAGTGAGATTGTGGGTGTCTTCAGATGGAAGACCCATTCCTCTGCTCTGCCTCACCCCCTGGCTGTGGGCAGGCTGTCTGTTTAAAGGTGTCTGACCAGATAACAGGGGCACCTGGTGGGTTTTGATGTTGGAGGGGCACTGGGGCAGTAAAGCCGGTGGGCCTAGGGGCAGAGCCAGGGGAACGGTAGGCGGAGCCAGGGGAACGGTAGGCCAGTGGCATGGCATAACCCAGCAGCAAGGAGTACCCAGGGTTAACATCGGATGGAAGAAAACAGTCTACATGCACATCAAGCTTAAAATAAATAATTTATAAACCCAAAACACAGGGACCCATCCTTGTAAAGCACCCCAGGCCCCCAGCCTCTGCTCCCCAAGTCCCCCCCATGTTTACTCACCCCCCCTTCCCCAGTGTCTCATCTCCCCAGGCTGGGGGCCTGGGATGGGAGGGTGGGGGAGGGTGTGTGAGACTGCAGGATGAGGGTGTGCACCCCCCATTCCCCAGTCTCGCACACCCTCCCCCCTTCCATCCCAGGCCTCCAGCCTGGGGAGAGACTGGGGAAGGGGGTGAGTAAATGCAGGGGGGGACTCATGTAGAGAGACTGCAGCCTGGGATGGAAGGGGGGAGGGTGTGCGAGACTGCAGAAAGGGGGGGAGGGGGTGCACACTCAACCTCACCCCCACATTCCCCAGTCTCGCATACCCTCCCCCCCNCGGCTCAATGCAAAGCTGCCGCCAGGGAAATTTCATTTCCCTAGCGGCGCACTTAGGCTGAACGCTGAGCTGCCCAGCTCGCGTTCAGCCTAAGTTTGTCCCTTCTGGGACTTCAGACTCTGGAGTCCCAGGGCACTTATAGACGAGACAAAAAAGGCGGCCGATCCTTTGATCAGCCGCCTTTCTTTGCGCTTGTCTAAATTTCAAGGCCAGATCCTACCCCGCGTCTGACCGGGTCAGGGATCCTGGCCCCTCAGACGTGGCTCCCCGAAGTGCCGGCTTTACGCCGCACTTCCGGGTTCCCTGGCCGAGTGCGCATGCGCGGAAGGGCGCGCATATGCGGAAGGGCGCGCATATGCACAAGGACTGTACGCTGTGTCTGAACATCAGACACGGCATGCAGAGGAAGGCGGGGGAGAGATGCCGGCACTGAACGATCCCGCTTGTGAGCGGGATTGTCTAATAGCGCCCCCAGAAGGGCAGGCAGAGGCTAGCACTCACTGACTGAGCGCTCTCGCCTCAGTCTGTCTCTGCCGGCAGCACAGCCTGAAATTGACGTGGGAGCGCCACGCTGCTTAGACTGCAAGCAGTCTGACAGCGCTCTCTGCCTCTGTCCGCAGTGCAACCGAAATTGACATGGGGGAGCACCTTGCTGCTCCCCCATGTCAATTTCGGGTTGCACTGCGGACAGAGGCAGAGAGCACTGTCAGAGCGCTGTGCCCTGCCCTTGCTCTCCCCCGTCCCCGGTGCCACTGACAGTTGCGCTAGTGAGCGCGACTGTCAGTGGCACCGGGGATGGGGGAGAGCGGGGGCAGGGCACTGTCCCAGGTGCCCTTAGCCTAGGGCCGCCACTGCCAGATATGTAGGCAGAGCAGCCATGGGGCAGGCTGACACTGCTCTCGTCTAGAGCAGCCCTGCCAGTGACGCTCCAAAACATCCAGGAGCACTGCCAGCAGAGCAGGCAGTCCAACCCTGGGGCACCAGCCAAAGGCAGGCTGCTATCCATCTACTCAGCGGACATTCACTGCAGCTCCACTTTTGGCTGGGGGTTGCCCTGGGCAATGCCACAGAGTTGCAGGCAGCAGTCTAAAGCATTACATGATCCTCCCACAACTCTATGGTGAGGGGAGGGGGGGGGGCGCACGGGCAGACCGTGGGCACCAGCAGTCGCTGAGTCATTTAAATGCAACCCAGGTGGGGCTGCAAGTAGAGGGACGCAGAGGTGCACCCCTGGACCTGCTCAGGGGATGAGCACCCCCGCATCTGTGTGGAAACACCCATTCTGCGACCTAGTCTAGTGACATGATTAAAGAACTCCCCCAAGAAAGAGGTTTGGGTGAGGATTTTTTTTTGTCCTCTGAAAAGATGCCCTAATTCTGGGTAATCCATTCAGTTTTAGCTGTAAGAATTACTGTGTTTCTATTTCATCAGAAATCATCATTTTAACTACAAAAACGGTATTAACTAATTTTCAGTTTTCTATAGCTTCACTCTACATTCTCTTCACCCACAGATTTGCATAAGTTTTCTGAACGTTCACACTATTTTGAAAAAAAACTTTACAGTGCTTCAAAACTTGAAATCAATAGAGGTTCTCACATCTTTTATGCTGTTCACACTGATGGATGAATAAAGGTGAAATAATTCTAAGATATACAATTCCTAGAAATAGTACTTGACTATTTCCTTTTTCAGTTTGTAACATGGCCAATAGGACTGAAGGGTATTCTGGACTTGTTCCTAGCAAATGATTCCTTCAGGATAGATAAGTTAGTAGCTGGATAACATATTTGGGTTGGTTTTGTTTTTAAAACTGTGCATATGAGATGGTGGCATATTTTCCCTGGGTATATTATCCTGCAGAAATAGAACATGGAATTGTTTGGATGTTTATGTTTTCTCTCAGCTATTCTTATATAAAAATTGATATTAGGAGAGAAATGTCAGCTTAGAAAATTATGAACGTGAAGATTTCACCAATTCTTTGTCACATTTCAAATGGAAGCTTTTCAATCACTCTGTTCCTAGCAGATATCTCAGTATGCTCAGTAAAAAGAATGCTGCTAACTTAATTTTTCTTATTTCCTCTCTAACATTGCACTTAAAATACTCTCTGTCTTGCAGCCCAAATTTATGGGAAAGGAGATCAATTTTTCTTTACAAAAAATAAAATAACTGTTGCTACTGTTGCCCCAGGCAACTTTTATTTGGCTAGACAGACTATTTTAGACTGTTCACAATAATATGCATTTCAAAGCTACTGATAAATTTGGATCTCTATAATGAGCTTATGAACTTGGTGTCCTTTATTTCCATAAAAAGTGTAAGACCTGGCTGTTCCACTGGGCCTTTGCCGAGGGAGATGGGATGGGTGTGTTGGGTTCTATTGTTTTTGGGGGGCGTTAATTCTGGGGAACGTTGATTTTAATGATTTTTATTATATGTTTTAAAATGTTGTTAGCCACCCCAAGATGCTTGTAGCAGGAGGGGGCAGCATACAAATGCTACTAATTAATTAATTAATTGAATATTATTTTTAGAGTATCATTCAATTATTGTCTTTATTAAACACAATGGTACATTCCTACTATTATATCCTCTACAAGTTAATTAATACTGTTATGTACAGCGCTTTGAATCAAATTCAGAGGGAACGTGTAAATTGGCTTAAGTTAGTTTTGGCTCATCCAAGAGCAGACTCACTGGTTCAAATTGGAAATACTTTTTAAGGACAATACATAGGGATTAGTGCTGAAACTCAGTATTCAAAATTACTCAGTTTTTACCAAGTATCTTGGTATTCGACTTGGTTTTACCAAGTACCAAGGAAACCGAGTACTTGGCACGGCTGAGTACTCAGTCCAGTACTCAGTACTTGGGTAAATCCTCGGATGGGCAACATACAGGACTTTCCTGGTCCTATAAAAGGGAACTTGGTACTCAGTAAATACTTGTTGCTCGGTTTTATGTTACCAAGTATTTTACAGAGTACTGAGTATTTGGCCAAACACTCAGAGCCGATCCTCAGAAACACTCGTGAAAAGCTTTTTTACTATTCAGTGCAGCCCTAATAATAGGAAACACCTAGCTCTTAAATATTATTCTAAATTTGTCCCAGTGACTATGAGCCTTGGTGGCAGTGTCTGAGGTCTTGCTACTTCCACTGGTTTAATTAAACTGATTTTAAAATTGAGTTAAAACAATGCAAATCTAGTTGATTACGTATCAGTTTGCAACTACTTTATTGATTTAGCTTAATTTGGCCAGTTAATAAATTAAACTACATCAATTAATAAGTTGCAGACCTATGTAAGTGTGTGCAAGGAGACCCACTACTAAAGTCAATTGGCTAAATTGAGTTTAGAAAACATTTGTAGTTAAACTGTAACTACAAGAAATCAAGAAAGTGTAAAGGAGAATAAACTGGTTTGTACTCATATTAGTGGGAAACAGGGAAAAGGAAGAGAGGAGTGCTCCAAAAAGCAAAAGTAAACAGGTACAGCGCCTGAAAGCAACAGCAGAGGGAGCACTTGTTTCCCAGACTGCTCTAGGTATTCTGCCTGGGACTCTATGGTCCTGGTGGCTCTGGATGTGCATGGAGGCTGTGTGCACCCTAACAGACAGGAGGTGGCCACGTGGACGTGCGTTCACATGCCTTGGCCAGCATTCACCCGCACAGCAGGGTCCACGTTCTCTAGGATGAAGCTGTGAGTGGGGGCTGCAAGATGGCAGGGGTGGGTTAACATCGGGCAGGCATCTAGTAGATAGGCAGATGGTCACCCATCTGATATGGGCTATTGTGGACTTTTGTCTCGTCTGTTTAACACCCACAAATTAGGCTGCCTCAAAACTTGACTCTGAATTTGTCACAATATTTTTGCTTCTTTTAAAAGAAGCAAATAAAGCATTATATGAACTTTGTGACTGAAGTCAAAATAGTAAAATTTAAAACTAGACACAATGGGTTAAACTTCATAGTTGTGATCTGACAAGTGCAATTGTCATCAGACAATGCAAATCACTGCATCCTTATTAATTAACCAAGAAAGATAAAGAGAAAGACATCTACACAAAGGGTCAGTAATATAACTATAGTCCTTCTTTTGTAGATTGCCCCCTGTTATTTTCAGGCATCAGTGCGCTCTGGTCATTCCTAATCTCTACTTGTGGCAGATGTGTTATAGGTTGTTTCTTACTGGTGAATTTTTCGTTGAGGCAATTGGGTCTGGTGAATCCTGCATTGGTGCACGGGACTGGCCTAGGTGACCCTTTGAGGTCCCTTACTGCTCTATGACCCTGCTCTGTGACATATATAAATTTTCTTTGGCTATAACTTACACATGGCCAGAGAGCAGACAATATACTCAGTCAATTACTATTCTAACTGGTGTACTTACCAATTATTTATCCTCACATTTGTTTTTGAAAATTTCAGGAGTAAGAAATGTCCTGTAATATTTTCAACTTTCTCAAGTGTTCTTTATAAGGTCCATTTTGCTGAATAAATGCTCTTTATAGAGATGTGTACCTTCAGCAGCAGGCTGAAATATTTAGTTTCGAGTGCTTAGGGATTATTTATCTGTTTATATTTAGACAATGTTGCATTTTTATTAGGATGGGGATTTTCTTTAATGAGGGGTCAAATTTTTAAGTTTTGGGTAAACTCCAAGAAAACACTTTTCAACATTTTTTTGAATAAAGATTGATAATATTTGTATTATGTTTTATTGTTGACTGACTATAAAGTTGTATGGATAAAACTTTTGTACGGTTTATTAATTTAGGTAAAAACAGAACTCCCAAAATAAATTCCTATTCTCAGGAATGGTTGTTCCAAGAACTCTCTCTCCCTTCTGCCATTCAGACTTTGTTCCTGCCTCAGAACAAAATTTCAATATAAATCAACACTCAGACCCTTTGGGGAACATGCTTTTTAAATCACATAAGCCAGGGAACGGCATTCACTGCATTTTCCCCCACTGGTGGCAGCAAGCACAGGTCCCTACAGGCACATAGGTTAAACTAGGTGAACAACAATTATGTTACCCCTTTTAATAAGCAATGCTGAATGGCAGAATTGTAGTTTGTTTCAAAATTCATGTATTGATTTGTTTTAGCTAATGAGTGAGATATTAATTGGTATGGATAATTAACATGATTTACTTATATTAAATATAAGAGATGTATTATTCAAATAAATGTGGTCTCTTATGGCACCTTTGACTCTACAGAGCGCCCTTATGCGCTATAGGATTAAATTATAGCTGTGTTTACAAACTCTCCAGAGAAACAATGGAGCATGTGGCATATTCCATAATAAAAAAACTTCCAGTTTACAACGTGAATTAAGGCTCTTGCAAATTCAATCATAAAAAGCATGGAAATTGCAAGTTATGGCTCCCGTCTTAACTTATGTGCCATGTAAGCAGTAAAGACCATCTCACATATTGTGCTCACTTACAACTTAGGCTCCATGCACCCACATTTCCCCCCAATCCTCTTCCTCTGCAGGTTGTGGGCAACACTGAAGCTGGGGACAGGAAGCCGTGAGCTGGCCCCTCACCCGCTCCTTTCCTTCAAGCCTTTCATTTGGGTTGGGGAGAATGGGACAGCTGAGCACACTGACTACACTGGAGCTGTGTACAGTGGTATACAAATGTTTCATAAAAACTTTTAGTGGAGTACATATTGTAATTAAATGGAATGGCAATTGGAAGGAATGGAGGCAACAACAATGCCAATTTCTAAAGACATGCTATTGTCATTGCAACATTGTGACCATCAAAGAATACAACGCAGCTGAACTGTAAGCTCTTGGGCAGGGACCGTGTCTATCTTATTCTTTGAAAAGTGCCAGGAACATCACTGGCGCTATATAAATGCTAATCATCATCATCATCATCATCAGGAGTATAGAGGGAAGACAAGAGAGTGTGAAATAAGGAGGAAGGCACCAGATGAACTAAGTGAAATGGTGGGAATGAGATGAAAAAATACAAAGAGTGTGCAGGAGGAAGTAATTGGGTGGAATGACAAGAGGAATTAGAAATATTGACAAAGTTCTGAGTAACATAGATCACTCAGAAGACTGATGGGATACCTGTGGGATCACTTGTATAATTTCAGCCACTTAACACAGCTGACTCCCTAACCTTTGACTCCCTATAGCCTCCCTCCCTGTCCTATTTGTTTTTTGTCATTCCACACACACAACTTTACTCCTGTTCCATACGAGACATACAGATGGACGTATTTTCCAGGACTTTGGGGTTCTCTGTGAGGGGAGTGGGGGCTAGAGTGTTAGAAGGGGCAGCTTGGACCCAGGTCTCCTGGTTTGTCTGTTACAAGGTTGAGAGCAGGGGAGAACAGATCAGTCTGGGAACCAGGGCTGTTGGGTTGCCTGTGAAGGGACTGCAGCGTACCAGGTTAGAGTGGGGTGGAGGGGTTAGAAGCCAGGAGTCCTGACTTCTCTGTTAAAGGGTGGGAACCTAGTAGGTTAGATGGGGAGAGGGTGTGGGAGCCATGACTCCTAAGTTCTCTGGGAGGGCAGTCGGGGACCACTGGTTAAAAGAGAGGGTTCTGAGCCATTACTTAGCTGTCCAATTCTCTAACTGACATGAAAGGATAGAGGGAAAGGAGAGGGTGCAGCTCACACCCTCCTGTCCCCAGCTTCAATGTTGCCCCCAACCTGCAGAGGAAGAGGATTGGGGCTGAAAGACAAAGAAAAAGTGTGGGTGCATGGGGCCTAAGTTGTAAGCAAGCACAATGTGTGTGACAGTACAATGTATTTACTGCTGACATGGCACATAAGTTAAGGCAGGCGCCTTAACTTGCAATTTCCATGCTTTTTATTGTAGGATTGAATTTGCAAGAACCTTAACTCTTCTTGTAAACTGTAGGGTTTTTGATTATGGAATTTTATGACTTTTTGTAAAGGATATTGCCCCCACCCCGCTCCCTTTTCACCCCCCTCCAAACCAGTCCCAATCTGCCCCCCACCCTTCTTCCCCACCCACCCAGTCCCAATCTGCCCCACCATACTCCCTTCTTCCCCCCTCCCCATCTCT
>QEPC01012300.1:534661-547464 GCA_003113815.1 Sphenodon punctatus
ATTATTATTATTATTATTAACAAACATTTATATAGCGCCAGCAGTGTACCTGGCACTTTACAAAGTAATAAAATAGACACGGTCCCTGCCCCTACGGCTTACAATCTGAGAGACAGGAGCTGGGGGAGAGACTTAGGAAGGGGAACAGAGGGAGAGACAAGGTGCATGTACTTGGCTTGGTTACGATGAGAATGACAGCAGGCAGGTCTATGTTGCAAGGATAAGGGTAAACCGATCGTAGGTATAGGAATAGTGGCTCAGCAGGATGTATTCGGGAGGGCATGTTCCAGGCATGGAGGGCAGCAAGAGAAAAGGGGCAGATATGTTTTGAGGAGCAGGCAAGTTGTGAGCAGGTGAGGGTCATGACAGAGGAGAACTGGAGCTCCTAGACAAGAGACATAGGGGGAGCAAGGCCATGAAGGGTCTTGTAGATAGAGATAAGGAGCTTGTGCTGAATGCATTTCGGTAGAGGGAGTCCAGTGGAGGGAGGAGAGGAGAGTCTGAACAGGACTGAAGTGTTGAGCAAGGTGGATGACGTTGGCAGCAAAGTTTTGAAGAGAAGTGACAGGGACAAGGGGAGAGCAGGGAAGGCCATCAATGAGGAAGTTGCAATAATCAAGGTGAGAGATGACTAGAGTCATGACAGAGGAGACAGTCAGGAAGGACCAGATTTGTAGTGCAGGGAGAGGAACAAAATTTGGCAACAGTTGAATCTCCGGTTTAAAGGAGAGGAAGGAGTCAATTTTCAGACGGGATCCTACCCTGTATGGCCACCCAGGAGCCACAAACCCAACTGCCAATCTGAAGGTGGAGCAGCTGGCTGTAGCTCCTCTGTGGATCATGGGACCCGGCCATGATCCACAGAGCACCTACTCTCAACCACTCATGGAGCACTGCCGGGAAATCCAGAGTGCACTGTGTGAAGCAAGTCAAATAGATCAGTGGCAATGGGTGGCCAGGTGACCCCTGTCTGTATGAACAGCAGCAACCAGCCATGCCAGCAGCCAGGTCTGCTGCTCACAGGTGCTGTGGGCAGGGGAAGAGGCCTTTGCAAGTCACAAGCCCTGGTCAGGAGTGCTGGGAAGCCCAGGTTCCCAGTGCTCATGCTCGTGACATGTCACTTGCAAAGGCCAACCCAGCACGCGCCCCCCTCCCCATGGTAGGGGGAGTGCATGGCAGCTGCCTCCATGGCCACAGTAGCCAGGGAGCTGCCCATTTGCATTGCTCCCCTCACACGCCACATGTGGGTACTCTGTAGCAGAGCCGCTCGGGGGCCACGAACCCCCCCTCCCCAATTGGCTCATCTGAAAACACCCAGAGATGAACCCCAGGCTGCGTGCCTGTGGGACAGGCTAGATGGCAACCCCATCCATGGAAACTGAAGAGGAAGAAGAGGTTTTGGAGGGAAGATGAGAAGTGCTGTTTTGGACATATTAAGCTGGAGCTGACAATGGGTGTCTTCACATGGGCAGGCTGTCCCTGCTCTGGGGAAGCTCTGCCAGTGGCGCTCCAGAACATCCAGGAGTACCGCCAGTGGAGCAGGCAGCCCAGCACTGAGGCACCAGCCGGAGGTGGGGCTGCTGTCTGCTCAGTGAACAGCCACTGCAGCCCCAGTCTCAGTCTGGGGTTGCCCTGGCAATGCCGTAGAGTTGTGGGTGATCCGCCCGCAACTCTATGGTGTGGGGAGAGGGACGCCGTGTGGACTGACTGTGGGACATGGCAGCTACCTGGTCTATTTAAAACAGACCCAGGTAGGGCTACAAGTGGACAGATACAGGGGTGAGCGTACTCCCTTCCCCTCCCCCCATCCATGTAAAAATACCCATTAGACATCCAAGCAGAGATGTCAGAGGGTGGATAGAGGGAGAGAGAAAGGGGGCGGAAAGACAGTATTGGGTGTCATCAGTGCACAGCTGATACTAGATAAAATACTGGTGGACATGTCACCTTGGGTGATTCAGAAGTTTAGCATTTACAGTATTTTGAACACAATAGCATGTATTATTACTAAACATACATTGTTTTAAGCATTATCATAAATTTAGTTATTCAAATTTATAGCCAACCCTTTCCCTAAGGATCAGGGAAATGTAACTACTCAGATGGTGGCTGCAAATGGTTACATGATCCATTGGACTGGGAAAGTCAAAGGTGGTCAGGTGTGTCACTTTGTTGTGCACACACTGTACACAACATGAAACTAGCTTACCTTAACCACACTAGCCCATATCAGTCAACTACTTTCACCGATAGTGGCTCAGGGTACTTTGACTTGACACTGATGAATATTTTGACCCCAAAAAAATCAACATCTGGGCAAAACAATGGGAACCAACATTGACTAGGCAACAAAATTCAACCATGTATCTTCTGAGAGATTGAGTCAATGGCCTCTATGTCTATTAGCATGGTTTTGCTCTTGTTTATAAAATACCAGTTTTGCAAAGGACTTCATTAACATCATAATCAAAGAAGTTATATCTCCAGAATGTTGTACTACTAATCATTTCTATAGTGCTACCAGGCATATGCAGGTGTTTAACCCCCCCCCCCCAACCCCCCAGGGATCACCCCTACTAAAGTTCAGTGCTTGCTTACCTTGCGGAGCTCCGGCGGCGGCGGCGGGCGGTCCGGCGGCCTCAGCGCTGGCTGTGGCTGCCGGCGTCAGAGACGCTCTAGGCCTTCCGGGGAACTTCCGGGTTTCCCCGGAAGGCCTAGAGCGTCTCTGACGCCGGCAGCCACAGCCGGCGCTGAGGCCGCCGGACCGCCCGCCGCCGCCGCCGGAGCTCCGCAAGGTAAGCAAGCACTGAACTTTAGTAGGGGTGATCCCTGGGGGGTTGGGGGGGTGTTAAACACCCCCCCCAGGGATCGGGTCATACTTACCGGCGGCTGCGGGGACGCCGCGGCCGCTGGTGCTGGGGGGTGGGCTCGCCTCTGAGTCTTTTTTTAAACAAAAATCCAGGCTGGGCAGGGTGGGTGGGGGGTGTCCCCCCTTCCACCCGCGCAGCCTGGGAGGGGGAGGGAATTAATTTATTTCATTGATTTCAATGGGGACACAGCGCCCCATTGAACTCAATGAAATAAATCCGGTACCGGTATACCGGATTTAATCCGAGAATCCAGTTTTTAGAGAACCGGTAACCGGTAAATCCGGTAGCCGGTAATGGGCCCAGGGTCCCACCTCTACTATCTAAGATTAACAAGGGCGAGGGGAACACAGGGAGAGACAGACACACACATTCCCATTTTGCAGATGGGGAACTGAGGCTGAGAGGTTGTGACTTGCCCAAGGCCACCCAGTGAGTTCATTGCTAGGACAGGATTGGCATCCTGGCTTCCCAGGACCAAGTCTAACACCTTATCCACTACACCACACTGGCTCTCTAGGCTGAGAGGTTGTGACTTGCCCAAGGCCACCTAGTGCGTTCATGGCTAGGGTGTCCTACAATGGAATAAGATGGAAGTGTCTTTGGGTACATTCTGATATTTACTGAACATCTTTAAAATATTGTGAACTGAAGTCTGAATTGAATTACTACCTTTGGATCAATGATCATTTTCCTGTTATAAAAAAATATCTTTGCTATTGGGTTCGGTAAACATGCTACAGTGTTAACCTCAGGTACCTCCCTCCAGGATGAGATGTTCAACAGGTCAGACTGCCTACTGAAAATCAAACCGGCATAAGGAAGCCCAACAGCTCTCCTTTCCATTAGCACTTTGCTTCTCAAACTCACTCAAGGCCAGATTTAGAAAGTATGGGGCACTAGGCCTTTATCACTGTATGTGCTGGGCTCTTTGCTATAAAAGCCTAACATCCAAAACACATTCTGATTGGCCCTTCTACTTTGGAATGGCGGACAATAGGATCACCAGTCTTCCCTTTAATCCAGGCCCATACCATGTTCTTTCTATTTAGTTTTGTTTCCTGCTTTACAAGAAAAATTGTTGCTTTGTGCTTCATTAGTCTCATCTTGATGTTCAATTATTAGGGATGTGCGAACAGAACGGGATTCAGATGTTCAGCCGTTTGGCCTGAAAACCTAGTTCAGGTTCGGGGGTTCGGTCCAGTGGAGTTTAGACCTGCCGGGAGGCTTGGGGTGCTCTAGGGACCCCCAGGGGTGCCCGTGGTGGCATGGCAAGCCGACGGAGACCCAGCAGCAGCAGAGACCGGGAAGGCTTGGCACTTGGCACCCCGGGTTGCCCGGGCAGGCAGGCAGGCAGGCAGGCTTGGCATTTGACCCCTGGGGGTGCCCGTGGTGGCATGGCAGGCTGTCGGAGACTCAGCAGCAGAGACCAGGAAGGCTTGACGGTTGGCACCCCAGGTTGCCTGGGCAAGCAGGCTCGGCACTTGGCCCCTGGGGGTGCCTGTGACACTAGGGCTGGGCATCTGAGACCCAGCGGCAGCAGCAGCAACCGAGGCCAGAAAGATGTGGACCTCGGTGTCTGAACTGGCACCCCTACTTGGCCAGGCATTGCAGGCTGGCAGGCCTCCAGTTCTGCTCGCTCTATGCTGGCTGGGTTCTCCATTTCTAGTCGCCATCACAGCAGGCGGTGGCTGGCTGGCTGGCTAGCCAAGTGAATCACCACTGGGCAAGGCTACTTGACCAATTTGCAGAAGAGTTGGTTGAGATCTGGTGAGTAGGATGCCAGCCTGCAATGCCCGGCCCCGTATGGGTGCCATGCCAGTCACCAAGCCCTGGCCGGGCCTCTTCCCTGCCTGGAACGTAGGCACCAGAACCCTGATGGTGGGTCCTGGGACAGGAGTGGCTGCCTGTTTCTTGATGCCGTGGAATGACATCTCTCTGTGAGTGGAATGATGGCCCCAGAACCCTGACGGTGGGTCCTGGGACTAGAGTGGCAGCTTCTAGATGACGTGGATGGACAGCCCCCCGTGCCTGTAATGTAGGTCCCAGAACCCTGACGATGGGTCCTGGGGCTGGAGTGGCTGGCTGCCTCTGAAGTGAGGAGACTGAGAGGTAATATTTTATGATGCTGGATACCTCCTCTAAGTCCAAATCACTGTCTGTTTCCAACAGGAGAAGAGCCGGCTCTCCCTGGGCCATGCTGTAAGAGAATAAGGACCCTCCATGTAGGTCGGTGGAATGACGGCCCCAGAACCCTGACAGTGGGTCCTGGGTCAGGAGTGGC
Source organism: Sphenodon punctatus (assembly GCA_003113815.1). Classification (NCBI taxonomy): domain Eukaryota; kingdom Metazoa; phylum Chordata; class Lepidosauria; order Sphenodontia; family Sphenodontidae; genus Sphenodon; species Sphenodon punctatus. Next base: position 539,813 of record QEPC01012300.1, read on the forward strand.
AGCTTCTGGATGACGTTGATGGACAGCCCCCCCTGCCTGTTATGTAGGGCCTAGAACCCTGATGGTGGGTCCTGGGGCTGGAGTGGCTGCCTGTTTCTTGATGCCATGGAATGACAGCTCTCTTTGAGTGGAATGATGGCCCCAGCACCCTGATGGTGGGTCCTGAGACTGGAGTGGCTGCTTCTTGATGCCATGGAATGACAGCTCCCCATGAGCAGAATGATGGTCCCAGAATCCTGACTTTGGGTCCTGGGGAGTGGCTGGCTGTTTCTTGATGCGGTGGAATGACAGCTCCCCATGAGTGGAATGACGGCCCCAGAACCCAGACGGTGGGTCCTGGGACAGGAGTGGCAGCTTCTGGATGAAGTGGAATGACAGCCCTCCCTGCCTGTAATGTTAGGCCCCAGAACCCTGATAGTGGGACCTGAGGCTGGAGTGGCAGCTTCTTGATGCCGCGTATAACACCTAAATCTATCTAATCTAATCTAAATAAATGAAACTATGGAGGTAAATGTGTGGAAATGGGTGAAATAGGAGGAGGATGGCAATGAATTGGGAGGAATACAAACTGCTGGGAGAGGGAGAGTTCTGAAAATGCCTGCTGATAGGATCATTGGCTAGTTCAGAACGATATGGAAGGGGGGAGGGCAATGACTTTTGTTACTTGCTGTGCCCGCCTTACCACAAGCCCCATTCGCTCTGTGCAGCCTAGCCTATGGCCAATCATAGACTGCCAAGCCAGTGGTCTGAGGAAAAGAGGAATGGTGGTTGGGCAGGCTGGCTGCTAGTCCAAGCCTCTCCACTCCTCCTCAGCTCACCCCCCCACCCTGGGCCTGCCAGCCAGGTTTTTTCCCGCCCAAACTCATCCGAATGCACCTGAACTGTTTGGGGCTTTGGGCGTTCGGTTCGGCCATTCTGTTCGGCCATCCGAACTGGCTGAGTTCGGGCCGGACCCCGAACTTCCGAACCGCATTTGCACATCCCTATCAATTATTCCTGGCATAAATACTTGGGTTTGAAAGCTTCCTCCAGGGCACTTCAGCTCAGGCTTTCCCCTCCTGCTCACCCACAGCTTAGTTATGTATAAGAAGTATGAATGAATAAATAAATAAATTAATTAATATATTGATATGCTTGACCAAAGGTCATGGCATGTATACAAACAAATAAAAACCAACAAAATAAAATCATACAAAAATAAAAATACAGACAAAACAATCCTCCTGTGGAATACATAACTAAGGAACAGTTAATAATTAAAAAACATTTAGATAAACTAACCTATTCCAGTCCCCAATCCTTGAGATATTGTTCTAGTCCTACATGCATATGCCAAGAATTTTGCAACAGCAAAAGTTATGGCTGGAATACTGTCAGCCAGTAAAAAAGAAGCATATGCCTCCTGTGAATTTCCTACAAAGGATTTTATTAAAGGGAAAAGTATTAATTATTAATTATTATTATTATAAACATTTATATACCATCAGCCATGTGCCTAGCGCTGTACAGAACATAGAAATAGACGTGGTCCCTGCCTGTGGCTTACAATCTAAAAGACAAGGAGGGGGAGACAGGGAGAGGGGACAGTAGGAGAGACAGGGGAGAAGACAAACAAACGTTCAAGCGGATGCGAAGTCTCAGGTGCGTGTGCTTGGCTTGGTTACAATCGGGTTGGTTGCAGCAGTCTGCAGAGGAGGGCAGACAGTAAGTATATGGGGAATGACGAGTAGGCATTGGGAAAGGCGACGAGGAAAAAGTGGGTCTTGAGGAGGAATTTGAAGGAGCGGAGGGAAGGGGCAAGGCGGATGTGGGTAGGGAGGGAGTTCCAGGCATGGGGGGCAGCGAGGGAGAAGGGTCGAAGGCGGTTAGGTGAGCAGGAGAAATGAGGGAGAGTGAAAGAGGGGACAGAGGAAGAGCAGAGAGCGCGTGCAGGAATGCGTAGGGAGATTAGGTCCGAGAGGTAAGGGGGAGCTTGGTTGTGGAGTGTTTTGAACGTGAATACCAAGAGTTTAAACAGGATACGTTCAGGAAGGGGGAGCCAGTGAAGAGAGAAGAGAAACAGCCTCTCTCTAGTGCCAACATATAATCTGCCTTACAGTAGAATATGGGCAACTGTTTCCACCTCGCCTGATCCACAAGGGCAACCTTCGATAAAGTGGGACACCCTTTTACCAGCCCTCTAACAGGGCAGATGGAAAGATATTTAGCCTCACCCTGAGGAACATAGCTCTCTGTGAGGGAGAAAAGAGACTGATCAGATATTTTGTGCTGAGCTTCCCCTGGGGCATTACAGGTAAGTAACCAACGAGAGATCTTGCCTCTCGTATCATTGATGTCTCATTTTGATATTCAATATCTAAAAGTAGTTGGAGAACTTCCACTTTGGCTTTTGCATATCCTTGTGATATTAAATAAGGGATATAAAAGCCCCATATATTTGATCTTGTCCTGTACTTTGGTAATCCAGACACAAGCAAAACTATCAGAAAAAATTAATGGCAATAAGCCTTCCGGATTTAAGAAAGACAGTTTGAGCCAGTAATTCAGTGCTGCACGACAAGTAAGGTATGCCAGAGAAACTCTACCTGTCTCTCTTCTAAGCGCCGCATTAGAAGTACCTGGGGGAAGTTTCAGTAATCTTTTCAAAAATTTGGATTGCACCCTCTCAATGTGCAAGATTTTTTCCAGGCCCCAAAGATGAGCCCTATACAGCAACTGTCCTCCTATTTTGGCAGAGAAAACTGTAATTGCTGGTATAATCAGTTGGGATTTTTGTGCGCGAAAGCAACGGTTAATTGCAAAAGCACTCTTGCTAGCCTGTTCAATTGCTGAGTTCACTTGCATCGACCAAGTTCCTCTTGATTGAAAAGTCATGCCTAGATAGCGAAATGAGGAAACCTGTTCTATCTTTTCCCCATCAATTGTCCAGACATGGTTATGCTGCTGTTTAGAAAAGACCACCACCTTAGTTTTATCATGATTAATGACTAACCCTTTGAACTGACAATGAGCAGAGCACAGTTCTATAGTGCGTCTCATTCCCACTAGGGTCCTTGACATCAATGCAGCATCATCTGCATATAAAAGACATGACTAATGTCTGTTACCCAGCATGGGAGGATGATTCGTCATCTGAGATATTGCAGGGATCAGATCATTTATATACAAATTAAATAACACTAGGGCCCAAATACAGCCCTGTCTGACTCGAGAGTAAGATCTAATTGGGTCAGTTAGGTAGTCCTGTTGGTTTAATTTAACACGAAGAGCTGGCTAGTAAGCCAGATGGAAGATTCTCAGCTGGGTATTGTCACGCTGCGCCTCACATAGGTAGGGCCATGTGCAGAGGGGGGCAGGACAGCGGCAGGGACCCGGAAGGGGTGAGATCCTGGCGGCGGGGGATGCTGAGGGGGAAAGCCCAGTGCTACTCCCGCAGCGGCTTGCCGTGGGGCCAGTGCACCCGCCTCAGCCAGAACAGAGTGAGGAAGGTCCCGGCGATGCCGTCAGCTGGGACACATGCACAAGCCCCGCCCAGGCGCAGCGCACAGTTGGCGGGTCAACAACTGACCTATGCCTTTGATCACGGCAGCCACGCCTTGACTTCTGGCATAAAGAGGCCAGCGGAGCAACAGAGCCCCGCTGGTAATCAATGAGAGGCTGGCCCCCTACCTTGATCCTTAACCCTGTTTGAACCCTCTATACCTGGTTGTGGTTTGCCTGCCCTCCTGTCTGTTCTGTGTGAGTGCTGTATTCAACTGTGAGTACCCAAGTTGCCCTGCCTAGTCTCCCCCTTCACGTGCCTGTGTTCCTTGCCCATTGTCTCGTTCCCCTCCCCTTATCCCAAGTGTCAGTCCTACCCTCTCTCCCCTTCCCCCCTCCCTCCTTTCCTGCCTCTACTCCTCACCCCTTTGGAATACCTAGGATTCTGCACCCCCGCACTTGTCAGAGCACCGTGCCCTGGGGCCCCGGGGACCCTTGTGAGTGGGCTTGCATGTGTGGACCCATCCCTGCTATATCCGGGAGTATACTCCATCTCTCTGTCCCGATGATGATCTGGGTTGCTCTCAGGAACTGAGAGAAAGCCCATCTAAGATCCTGAGGGAATTACCTTCCCCGAGGTATTTCCCCGAGAGTGGAGTCCCAGACCAGGGCTTACCGATCCTTCCCCGTTGCACCTTCTCAGAGAGTACCCCTCCCACCTAACAGGTATGGCTCTGCAAGCCTGCTGGGAGTTTAGAAGGAGCTAGCTACGCCACCAGGCAGAGGACTGCAAAGCAGAAGTTTTCCTGGTGGAGAAGCCAGAACATTCAGCTCTTGGAGCAAGATTCTGGAGGCCAGCCCTGTCAAACTGGGACAGAGGAACCTAGACATTAAAGAACTGGAAACTGTGTTGTGTGAGGTGTGAAAATGTAAGTGAACCAGAAATGGTGGCCATAACCCCTGAGCTGGTGAAGTTGTTTTGGGATAAGCTGTTTAGGTGGATCTAGGAAGAGCATCCTGCAGGAACCCTTGTTGACAGTCTGTTAAGGACATTGAGGTTGAATAGTTATGTGCAATAAATTACCCTCTTAGCTCAATAATGGTTCATCTAGCCCAAGGTCAAGAGAAAGCACAGTTGTAAAGTTATACTGGTAGTGTTTACTGCACCTGTTATCTGTATAAATAGGAGGCTTTGAGTAAACACATATATAAAATACAACAATTATATAATGGAGAGGAGTTCATGGCACAAACAGATTTGGAAAATCTAGTACAAACACAGATAGATTACCTAGAGTACAGACAGTTAAGGCACCTAATAGACATACCCAAACATAGAGAAGACCTACTAAGACCAAGTCACCCACTGGAGCTAGCAATAATGGGACCAGGACCACATAAAGGGGTGGTATCTAGAATAAACAAAGCACTGCTGGACATACAGTACCCAAAGAATCCAGGTTATGAGGAAAAATGGGCGAAAGAATTAGACAAGAAATGGTCTAAAGAACAGGTGGAAATGATAAGACAGAGAATGTTTAGGTCAGCCCAATCACTAGAAGTGAAGGAACCACAAATGAAATTGATTCTAAGGTATTATAGGACCCCGGAGTGGTTAAAAAACATCGGGGGTAGTGCAACGAATGAATGCTGGCATGGGTGCGGGGAGGTGGGGACATTATTACACTGCTGCTGGAGCTGTGGAGATATACAAAAATTTTGGAAAATGATCCATAGTCACATCCTGGCGATTACCAAATGTAACATCCCCTTTACACCTGAACTTATGCTACTAGGTGTATATCCTGAAATAGAGATGATACAACATTATAAAGATACGATAGTAATTTTAATATTAGCAGGTATAAATGTATTAACTAAAAACTGGAAAAATGTAAAAGGGTTAACGGAATCTGCATGGGTCAACAGAGTGTGGTTCATCTTCTCAATGGAGAAATTAAAAGCAAACTTCTACAAAAAACAGAAGAACTTTGTAGCTACATGGTCCTCGATATGGAACTTTCTACAACTATACAAAAGGCCGGATGGAAAAGTACATTACCTCCATGAAAAAGAAATTATCTGAAATGCCAAAAGAACTGAAGTATGAACGAACAATTAAAAAAAATAAATACCTCCAATACCTTGAAGGAAATAAAGGGGGGAGGGAAGATAATAAAACTACACAAAATATAGAAATATGTTATATGTAATACGGGCGACGGTTGTAAAGCCCGAAAATGAAAGAAATAATTGTGATATTTTGGAATGAATATAAATAAAGAAAACTATAAAAAAAAAAAAAAAAAAAAAAAATATAGCAGGCTTTGGGTTGACTGTTTTTCTTTGCAATGTTTATAAGCATTAAGTTCACAATTTTTTAATTTTTTTTTTTTTAAATAGTCACAAGGGACCTCAAGGGGTCATCTGGTTCAGCTCCCTGCACCACTGCAGGACCTGCCACACCCCAACCATCCAATTCTGCACAGAGAAATCCCACCAATAGCTACGAGAAGAGACTGGAACCAACCAGGGCACACCAATGCCTGAAATAACAGGAAATCATTTTAGAAAAAGAAGGATCCAGATGTCCCCCAAAACCCTTAGAGTCAACTGCCAATGTGCCCAGAGGAAAAATTCCTTTCTGACCCCAAATATAGTGATCAGTTAGACCCTGACCATGCGTGCAGGCCCCACTAGCAAGGCACCTGATATACAATATAGTACCCAGGCTTCAAAATGCCTTGACAGTCCCATCTCCAGCCACAGACAACTTTGATACTATAGGAAGAAAGAGGGGGAGAAAACACAACATGGATGCTGCGGGAAATACCCATTATTAAGCATAAGTGAGAGACATTAGTGGAACACTACACATACTTGTACTGAGCTGAAGTTTCATTATTTGTGCAGATTACTTGGCCAAGAATAATAAAAGTAGTATTTCCAAATAGCTGCAGATGATACCAATCTTAGAATTGCAGCAAATGAGGAAGAAACACATAGCAATCAATTAAAATGTGGAAAAGAAACTGGAGAATTTAAAATACCAGGCTGATAAAACACAAGTATTTTATAAATGGTGATTATAGGATAAGCACAAAAGAAGAAACGTGATGCACGTACTGACCAGATGTTAGATATGAGAGCATGTGTTGCTAGCGTATGCATTCCCTTAGTGCAAAAACTCAACAAGCAGCAACAGTGAAATTCAAACACAATGCTAAAGTGTAATAGAAGAGTAAGCAAAAAAAAATAGGAATGGTAGCTTTTACTGTAAAAGACTGATTAAAATCCCATCCAAAGTGCATTTTGGGATTAGGTACTATAGCAAGGTGATGTAAAGTGGGACATACATTGTATATTGGGTATAACTGACAGGACGTCATTTCCACTTACTTAATATTAAGGTGTATGGGAAACAACAGCAATTTATAAGCTGACGGGACAGAAATAAAATGGTAGTAAAACAATAACTTAAAGATGGTTGTATCCTAATGGTGCAGGTGGCACAGCTCCCTTCCCTTCCCTCCCCACAAAATTTACACACCCACTAAATGCCAAGGAAGTGTACGTTGAATTGCTTGGGCTATTGCTATACTGAGCCCAGAAACTTCTAAGGGACTTACACTCAAGGGACTTGTTACACCTCCTTTATTGGACACAAATGAGAACAATGGAGAATGAGAACAATGGCTAGAAAAACTGCTAGTTTAATGCACTGAGAAAAATGAGACACCCCTCCCCCCCACTTACCCTTTGTTAGCCGTTTTCACACTGACGGCCCCACTAACCCAACGCTGGGTGCAGGGGGCATCCATGGAAACAGGCCGGCAATGGGTGGCGGGTTGGGTGTGCGCCTGTGAAAACACCACAGGTGGTGGGAGTTTGTGTGTGCGCGCTTCCGGCGCACACCCATCTCCACCCATCTCCACCCACGGGGCCATCCAGAAACCTGGAGGCAGCCCCGTGGGTGGAGGTGGGTGTGTCCGTGTAAAGCGACACGCGCCCACCTCCACCCACTGTGCGAGCACACCCACCCCCGTCCGTGTGAAAACGGCCCATGTTGAAAAATATCTCAATGCTCATTCTTTTTTAGTTTGGAAAATAGTGCACTAGTTATGGCTTACAGCTCATATTTTCTTTGCCTGCCTGTCTGCAGCTTCTTATGA
>QEPC01012300.1:548997-559030 GCA_003113815.1 Sphenodon punctatus
AAAAAAAATATGACTGTGGGAAACGGAATTAGTTACACTAAATTTAATTGCAATCATGCTCATTGTGTTTGAACTGGTGATATATAGTTCGATGAGTTTGTGAATGATTTCCTAAGTTGCTGACCTGTAGTGATAGTGCTCGGAAGGTTAGGATTGTGAAATTTTAAAAATGGTTTCAATGTATAAATATTCATGTTAAAGTATTTTATCTGACATTTCCTCAGGAAACCAATGAGCAAAAAACCAAAATCTGATAAGAGTTATATTTTATTTAAGATTTTAAAATTTAAAAGTCAAATGGTGTTTACAGATGTGATGGGTCCCGTTATGGCCACGGACTGCTCCATGCCGTGGCAGGAGCTGTCACTCTGGCCGGGACTTGGCCCGTGTGAAGAATTTAGGGAAGGACAGGGACAGGGGCTGTGCAGACGCTCTCGGAGCAGTCGTTGCTCATCTATAAATTCCCTCAGGATCGTGATTGGCTTTTGGAGTGTACACCCCCAGCCTGGATCATCACCGGGAGACCGAGCGCAACATCTGAACCTCGTACACAGCGTCCTCGGGCTTGCATGCGGGAACCAGGGCCAAAGGAAAGAGAGTGAGGGGAAGCGGGAGGAGAGGGTGCTCAGCCAAGGGGTAGAGAAGGGGGGATAGGGCAGACACACAGGACTGGGGAACCAGGGTAGTGTGCAAAGACAACAATTATCCCGAACACCCTGCATTCACTCACCAGTCTCTCTCTCTCCCCCTCTCGCACACTGCCAGGTTCTCTGCAGTAGGACAAGGGTTCAACCTTCACACACACAATGCAACAATCAAGGGAGGGGGGGCAGTCTCACAGGCCCGAAGGCACTGATCACCGACAGAAGCTGGAGTCAGCGAGCCCCTTTTATCCCCTGCTGCTTTCAGGGGATCTGATGAAGACACTCTGAGCGTCGGGGCTGCACTGCTGCTTGTGGTGCCTGCGGCAGACAGTTATCCGTTTTAGATCTTCTGAGCTCTGGAACAGGCTCCGTTGATGAAACCACCGGGTTCCCGAGCAGCAGGGCTGCTGTGGGGGAGGTGTGGCTCCTGCACCCTCTGGGGCAGCTAAAGGTACGGGGTCACCCACAGTACCTGGGGGTGCTCTTTCCCCATACCCTCAGGCCCCGACACCAGGACCTGACAGTACCCCCCTCCATGCTCATTGGAAGGTATGGGGAGCAGGTTTTGTAGGATGGCGTGCGTGGAAGTGACATATTAAGCAAGGTGCATGCATATCAGAAGCCTTCTCCCAGGATCTCTCGGAGGGGTCATATCCCTTCCAATCAATAAAGTAGCACAACCTTCCTCTCTTCACATGAGAATCAAGAATTTTGTATACTTCGTATTCTGTATCTGTAGCCACAGGCGGGAGTACTTGGTCGCTTTCTGTAGGGTGTGTCGAGGCCTTCACTGGTTTAAGGAGGGAAACGTGAAAGGAAGGATGGATGCGGTACTGTGCAGGTAAGTCAACCGTGTATGCTACTTCATTGATTTTTCGTTTAATGGGAAATGGCCCCATGAATTATTAATCCAATTTTGCTGAGGGGCGAGCCGAAGGGTAGTGTCTTCGGTCAATCCATACGAGGTCCCCCAGTTGGAATTCCGGGGCAGGCTGTTGTTGATGATCCGCCTGTGATTTATAACGTTGTCAGGCCGCAGTGAGTGCTGTTTTAGCCTGAGCATGGGCCTGTTGAATCCGAGAGACTAGGCCCCTGCCGCAGGGACATCATTGGAACAAAGGTCAGGTATGAAGGTGTGAGGGTGGTACCCGTAAGTGATGAAAAAAGGGGATGATCCGATGGAGGCATTTAATGTGTTGTTATACACAAACTCTGCTAATGGCAACAGCTCATACCAGTTATCTTGTAGATAGTCCACGTAACATCGGAGGTATTGCTCTAACGTTTCGTTGGTTCGTTCAACTTGCCTGTTGGCTTGGGGGTGGTATGCAGTGGTGGGATTAAGTTTTACCTGGAGGGCTGCTAAGAGGGCCTTCCAGAGGCATGAGGTAAATTGTGTGCCTCTGTCAGACATAATTTCCAAAGGTATCCCATGTAGTTTAATGACCTTCTGTAGCAATAGTTGGGTGGTTTGACTAGCTGTTGGGAATCCGTGGCATGCCATAAAGTGGCCGAGTTTTGTGAAGTGGTCAACTATCACGAAGACTGTATTGCATTGGTGAGATACAGGTAGGTCAACGATGAAGTCCATGCCTATCTGTTGCCATGGCCCTTATGGCAAGGGGCAGTAATCCCTGGGGGTGTCGTCGGGGTAGCTTTGTTTTTGCACAGGTAATGCAAGCCTGTACATATCGTGCTGCGTCCTTCCTCATGGAGGGCCACCAAAAATGTCATTGTAGGAAGTCGTACATTCTTTTTTCCCTGGGATGCCCAGCTAATGGGGCATCGTGATGACTCCAAAGTGCCAGTCATCGGGCTTTCTGAGGTACTAATATCTTTCCTTGATGAAGATACAGTCCCTGCTGTTGCTGGGGTTGTAGTGTCTGTATGAGGCTGTGATTAGTGTTTGACAAACGTTGTAGCTGTGGGTGGGATAAACATGCCGCAGCAAAGATTCTTCTTTCCAGCAGATGTTCTCCCTTACCACATACGGTGTCCTTTGTCTCCGTATATCGAGACAGGGCATCCGCTAACAGGTTTTGCAGCCCTGGCCGATATTGAATCCTGAAATTGAAGCGTGTAAAGAACAAGGCCCAGCGTCCATGTCATGTGTTGGATATTCGTGCACACTGGAGGTACAATAAATGTTTATGATCGGTGATCACGGTCACCGGATATTTGGTCCCTTCGAGATAGTGACGCCAGGTCTCGAAGGCCACCTTAATGGCCAGCAATTCTTGATCCATGATGGTGTAGTTGGTTTCGGCACTAGTTAACTGCATGGAGTAGAAGGCACATGGTAGTAGCCTTCCTCCATCAGGTCCACCCTGCAGCAGTACTGCTCCCAAAGCTATGTTAGAGGCATCGGTTTCTATTGTTAATGGTTTATCAAAATCGGCGTATTGGAGGATAGGGGCGGGTGAAGGCTGTCTTCAAGGCTTTGAAGGCGCGTTGCTGTTGATCCGCCCATTCATACGCTGTTCCTTTTTGTAACAACTTGGTAAGTGGTTCCGTTCATCTTGCATAATTCGGTATATACTGCGTGTAATAGTTTGTCGTGCCAAGGAAACGTTGAAGTGCCTTAACCGAAGAGGGGGCAGTCCAGGCCATGATGGCGTCCACCTTCTTAGTGTCCATTTCCACACCACGTGGCGAAATGACAAAACCTAGGAATTCTATGGTGGCAACATGAAATGCACATTTTTCCAGTTTGCAGAACAACTGGTGCTGGCGTAATGGTCCACCTTGTTGGCAGAGTAGTCAAGATGTCATCTAGGTATGCAATCACACATATGTCCAAAACCTCCGTAAACACATAGTTAATGAAATGCTGGAAGGTAGCCGGAGAATTAGCAAGGCCAAATGGCATGACCATGTATTCAAAGTGGCCATATCGGGTTCGGAAGGCAGTTTTCCATTCGTCCCCTCTCCGTACACGCACTAAGTTGTAGGCCCCCCGCAGGTCTAGCTTTGTAAAGATCTTGGCTCCTTTCAGCCGATCCAGTAGTTCCAGAATAAGTGGGAGTGGGTACCAATTCTTTACCATTATGGTGTTCAGTCCTCAGTAATGAATACATGGCCTTAGTCCCCCATCCTTTTTTGGCACGAAGAATAGGGGAACTCCTGTGGGGGAGGAGGAATGATGGATGAAGCTTCGCTGTAAATTGTCATTTATGTATTCCTTCAAGGTGAGCAGTTCTGGCCCTGAAATGGCGTAGATACAGCCATAAGGGGGTTCCGTCCCTGGAATTAATTCAATGGGGCAATCATATGGCCTAGGTGGTGGCAGCACTGCTGCCTCTTTTTCATCAAAGACATCTGCAAATCCCCAGTACACTGAGGGAATCTTGACGTCTCTGGTGGCTTGTAGAGTGGTACATAGACATTTGGGAGCTGGTTGGCCCTCAGATTTGGCCTGCATGTCACAGGAAAAGGCCACTGTATGGTCCAGCCAATTTATTACAGGGTTCAGGTGCTGTAACCATGGCATCCCTAAAACGATAGGAAAAATCAGAGTACATACTATATAAAACTGTATCTGATCGGTGTACCCATGCACATAACGCAGGTCTGTAAAGTAATGGGCCCTGATACCAGGGGGGACCCGTCTATGGAATGTACCACATCAGAAGGGACCCTACGGATATGCAGAATATCATGCTGCTGAAGAAATCCTTCATCCATGAAATTTCCTGAGGATCCGGAATCAATCAATGTCCAAGCTATAAGGCTTCATGTGGGGCCAAGGCTCAGCATAAGAGGAATCCGCAGGTGTTTTACCCCCACAGGCAATGTCAAAGGTCCGACTGACTCTGATGATAGGGTACACGCAGGCCTAACAGGGAAGCCCACTATACGTCTCACTGCTCGGCGTTTCCCACTTCCTGTCGAAATCTGGGGAGTGCTGGACAATTGTGGGCAAAGTGTGATGGTTCTCCGCAATAAAAGCACAAACAAGCTAACCGTCGTTGTTCACGTTCGGCTGTAGTCAATGGTCCTCTAGAAGCCCCTAACTGCATGGGCTCACTTTCATCGACCTTCGGGGTATCTGTCTTAGATGGAACGGCCAAGGGAGGTCTGAGGGGTGTTGGTCTGAAGGTATCTTGTCGCCGCTCACGTCTCCTTTCCCCGAAATGCTCGTCGATCTGTATAACAAGAGTCACCAGCTCTCCCAAAGTAGCAGGCAACACAGTATAGACAAGCTGGTCTTTTAATTCTTTGCTCAGCCCCCTTCGAAACATCACTCTTAACACATTGTCAGGCCAATTGAGATCTACTGTCACCTGTTGGAATTTTGTGACTTATTCCAAGAGAGAGCATTTCCCCTGTTTCAGTCCCGTAATCACAGTCTCTGGATCCTTACATAATGTGGGTAGTCGAACAGGAATTTAAATTCTCGCACAAACCCGTCGTAATCCTTCAACAAGGGGCTATCGCTGTTAAAAGGGGAGTTGCCAATGCTAAGGCCAGGCCATCTCAAAACCCTCAGAAAACCCCCGCCACAAATAGTCAGCGTCAACCCTGTTCGGGTAACGCTGCAAAAGAGGGTGGAGAACCTCAACCTTGATTGACGTAGGTGCCAGATCCAGCCCCCTTCCCGAGCCTCACGCCTGGTTGGTGTAGGCACCAGACCCAGCGCTACCACCTGGTTGGTGTGACCCACCGCCCCCGTGCTGCTCCTGCTTTGTGCCCCCATTAGCAAACCTCTGTCTTCCTGAATCGGGGCGCCCCTTATGGCAGGATAAGGCGGGGTGACCACCTCCGCAGCTGGAGCAGAAATTAGAGTATTTGCACTGGGAATGAGACCACCCCTTCCCATTTTACGCTCAGCATACTTGCCTCCCCGAAGATGCCTTTAAAGGCCCTGGGATCACCACTCCGCTCCGCTCCCCGTGTGGATGCCAGCGACAGGGTGGTGCAGGGCCATAATTTGGGAATGCATATTATAGTCAATAATGTTCCAGCATGTGTGGGGATTAGATGCCGCCCTACAACGAAACATCTCGTTGTATTCGAACCAGGCCGTCCCCCCAAAATCACTATAGGCCTTCTGGATGGTCGCAGCATACTGAATTAACTGCCAAGCCCTACTCGGGAATTTGTATGCCACCACCCCCACGTAAATATAAAAACAAGCAGACCATTTCTCCCAAGTCCTGGGTACAAATGGTTTCTTGCACTTGCCCTTTTCCCCTTTGTCAGCCTCCATGCTCCCATCGCCCGGCTCCTCCCCGCGTAACAACATAAAAATGTCGAGAAACTCACCTCTCCAGATTTTCTCCTTGGTTGTCAGAGACAAGTGATCACCGGGTAACGAGAAGGGGACGGCGTAGGCATGCAGACCCGGTGTAAAACCCGGCCGCCCATAAGTAAGTTGCGCCTCAGCACAAACCGCAGTTGTGTCCCACACAGGGATGGCTGCATTGTCATCTAACGCCAACACGACCAATTTCTCCCAGTACCACTGCGACACTTGTCCCCCAAACCCAGGATCGGGCCCCGTTGCTGTGCCTGCGCTGCAAACTACGGCCCCTAAGTCCGCACCCCCAGAACTCCTTGCGCTGGCGACCACAGGCCCTGCTGCTCCATCAGTATTAACAACCTGCACCAGCCCCCCCCCAGTACCTGCCGTTGCCAGGCCCACTGCCATTCCCGCATTATAAATGTGTGTATGGCCCCCAAACCCCGGGACCCGTGGACCCCTCACCTTGGTCAATGGGCACAGCCATCATCCTGGTCATCTGAGGTGCGTCTGTTGATGCTGCTTGGGTCCCTCCCACCGGGCTTCCAGTGTCCATTTCGGATAAGTCCCTCTGGCTCCCACCACAACGCGTGACCGCCTCTGAACCACCCAACCCGCTTCCAGCGGGCTGGCTTCCTTTCTGATTCCACCGTCGTTTTGGGGGCGGAGAGGCCCCCACCAATTCTCCCGCATTCTCAGCCTGAATCGTCTGCAGCATGATGGCAATCATCTGCGTGACATTCTACATGGTGCACCGGGGAGTGCTGTCCTGCTGCCCTTGGCCCCTTCTCGCCCCCGTGCGGTGGCAGGAACACATGCCTGGGGACACCCCATTTCCCCAGAAGGGGCTGAGGCCCTAGTGACCCGGCCAATCTAATCTGGGAACCCTTGCCACCCCGAGCGGACTTGGCAGGCGCCATGACAACCCTGCAACTTGTAATGATAAACAGAGAAGAGTTTCAGTTAACGGGTAGGAAGGTGAGTATGCTGCTACATTACCATGACGGGCCAGCCCCCGTTAAGGGCGCAGTTGAGGGCGATCCATCTGGGGATTCCCCCCCACCCAATCAGCCTCTATCGGGGTCCTTAAAATTGAATTGAGTGCCACTGTTCTGCCTGGTGGCAGAGGCACTCCACATGAGGATTCCCTGCCCCACCCCCATCAGCCCCTACTAGGGCCATTAAGGTTGAATTGAGTGCCGCCGAGCGCTCCACATAGGGATTCCCCCACCGCCCCTACCGGGGCCCTTAAAGATGAATTGTGCACTGTTGCTCTGCCAGTGGCAGCGTGTTCCAGGTGGGAATCCACACACACCCCATCAGCCCCTGCTGGGGCCTTTGCGTTTAAACTGAGCGCCGCCGCACTGCCCAGTGGTGGCGGCGCTCTGCGTGGGGATACCTCCACCCCCTCGTCAGCCCCTGATGGGGCCTTCCAGTAAAACTGAGCGCCGTTGCTCTGCCCAGTGGCAGCGCTCCACGTGGGGATTCCCCCTACTGCCCCTACCAGAGCCATTAAAATTGAATTGAGCGCCGCCACTCTGCCCAGCGGCAGAGGCGCTCCACATGGGGATTCCCCCCCTCCTGTCAGCCCCTGCTGGGGCCTTTTAGTTTAAGCTGAGCTCCACAGCTCTGCCCCGCAGCGGTGGCGCTCCACGTGGTGATTCCCCTCCCCTTCAGCCCCTGCTGGGGCCTTTAAGGGGCTCCAAGTTAAACTGAGCGCCGCAGCTCTGCCCCATGGCGGCGGAGCTCCACACGGGAATCCCCCCCCCCCAGCCCCTGCTGGGGCTTTTAAGTTTAAACTGGGGATTCCCCCCCTCCACCTGGGGATTCCTCCTCTTTCAGCCCCTGCTGAAGCATGAAGGATTGCAGGCAACCCATGGAGGATCGCTGGCCATGAGGACTCACCCGGATATTGATAAGAAGATCCTCCTCGCACGCCTGCAAACCTCCACGCACAGCCCGAGATTGAGGAGAGAGGAAGAGGCACCTGACTACTACAGGTATATATACCTGTCCACCCCCCGCCCACCAGGTGCCCCTCCTCTCTCCCCATTGGCCTACCTGTGCCACTGCCCATGAGCAGGCAGGGAGGAGGGCAAAAGGAATCCTTTGCCCAATTCCTGCCCGGCACTCTGTTTGGGGGCAGGCGGGCACAAACTCACCCCCCCACTTAGGGCTGAGGGGTGTCCCTTCTTGTCATAAGAAAATGTCAGCTCTAAAAAGTTCTCCATCTACAACATCAAAGATATTATAAGAGATCTCTGTTTCATAAAAAAACAAGTGTCCTTAACAAGTCCAAGAAGAAATTATATATCAATGGAATTTTGAACATACTGTATACCTGGCTGACACTATAAACAAGTCTTCCAGATACTTAGTTCTGTAAATGTTCCTTCAAGGTAGACTTGTTTTAATACAACTTTAAATGAAAAAAATGCAACTGTCTAGCTCTTATCCGTTCATTTGGGATGTTTTCAATAACCTTTTGTTGATACTAGGGACTGCAGCATTCTACTCAGCCAAAGGCTATGTCATTTCCACTGGCTTCTTCTAACAAGGCTTTCCCTCTCTTGTAGACTGGGAGCTTCAGCCAAAAACAGAATAAAAACTAATGCAACTGCGTTTCTGTCTGTTTGTTTAGTACATTGTGATCTTGCTGTCTACACTTCAATGCAAAACTATTCTAAAACTGAATAGGTGGGAAATTAGTTTGTCTCCTGCTACATTGCATCAGTGGTGGCAATCCTGGGATGGAGACTGGAATAAAGATAACACTGAAGCATCCTCTGCACAGCAATCATGAAATACTGCTTAGGAAATGGAATAGTTGGGAAATTGCAAGTAGAGAGGGCAGGAAAAGAAGCAAACACAGAATGAAACCACCACCAAGGAACACCTACTATGCAACAGCTTTTCCCTAGTTATTAGGATAGTTGTTGTTATGGGTTTGACTTGCATTTAATAGGCACTATTGGACTCTCTCTATCCAGGCTAACTGGTTTTCTGAGTGACAGCTGATTTAAGTGGCTCTCCTAATTAACTACACCCCGACTAAGAGGTGTGTATGATGCCATGAAAGCATGGTGTATTCGGAGAGCAATAATCCTTTGGATGAGACATTAAACTCATGGCACAGGTTACCAGTTTTTGCAGTAAGTTCCATTCTATGGGAATTGATCCAGCTTTGCTATGACTTTTGGAGGCTGATCACGAGAATACTTGGGCCCAGGTTCGATATGGGCTGTGAGAATTACTGAGCAGATTTAGTATGTCCAGAGGGGTATGTCAAGGATGCATCCTTGCTCCACTCTTGTTGAATGTATACTTAGTAATACCATTGATGGGACGATTCCTTACAAATCTTTAAATAAAATAAAAATAAAATAAATAAATTCATACAAACTTCTTGCAATGCTGTTTGGAATATTAGTTTTTATCTCGGGGACTGCCTCGCCTTCTGTGAGTCGGGACGAACCCTCCGGTCCACCGGGGGTGCCTATCTGGGGGTCCCCTGTGTAAGGCGGGGGGTCATCATGGAGAGGGCGTTCTCGGTGGTTGGGCCATGGTTGTGGAATGCCCTTCCAAAGGAAGCCCGCCTGGCCCCGGGTCTGCTCGCCTTTTGGTGGGCATGCAAGACTTGGCTGTTTACCCAGGCCTTTGGAGGGGAGGGGGGAAGGGAGAGGTACATTTATTTATCTATCTATCTAAAATTTATATCCCACCCCTCCTGTCCACAGGGCAGCCCGGGGTGGCAAACAACATTCATTAAAACAATATAAAATTTTAAAACAATTTAAAATACAGTATGTGGGGGGAAAAAAACCTCCCCCACCCCTCGCCAAAAGCCTGATGGAACAGCCAGGTCTTACATATACACCGAAACAGCAGGAGAGTGGGAGCCAGCCGAGCCTCCTCCGGGAGCGAATTCCACAGCACGAAAAAGATCTAACATCGGTGGCTACCCACCTCGCCCAGGGAACCTCCAAAAAGGCTTCCACGGACAATCTCAGGGGTCGCACAGTCACGCAGATAAGCAGGGCCCAAGCCGTGAAGGGCTTTAAAGGTTAAAACCAGCACCTTGAACTTAGCCCGGTGCTTTATAGGCAGCCAGTGCAGAGCCCGGAGCACAGGTGTCATGTGCTCCCTG
>QEPC01012300.1:575333-585478 GCA_003113815.1 Sphenodon punctatus
GGAGAAGGGGCTGTACTCATTCACAAAGCCTGGAACTGATCGGTTTCCTTTGGTTACAGCCATAACCAAAAATTCCAGTGTTTCTTCCTTCCATGTGACCTTGCATCTTCTTCTATGCCTCCTATCCTCTTACGCTTGCAACAGCCTTGCAAATCCCATATGCCAAGCCCCAACCTCTTTCCTTGTTTAAACCCAGTTCTTTCCCAAAGCCCTCCTAGCGCATCTTGATCTTCACTGACTGTGTGTCTTTATTGTCTGACTTGTATACTCTTACGCCATGTATTGTCTGAATTACACTGCAAACTACTCCACACACAGAGGCTTTTACAGGCGTGTCCTATTATTGTTTGAGTTAGAGTGAAAGTAACTCCAGAGAGAGAACTTGTTTATCTGTAAAGTTCCATAAACATTTTCAGCACAATAGTAAACACATTAGTACACCTAACCAACTGTGCAGTACTACATTGATTTGAGGGAGAATGGTTCATTCTGATCCCTGTGGACATATCAATGAGACTTCGTTTGCCTTAGCCTATCAATAACTTTACTTGTAGACAGATCCTAACAAACTTATCCAACTCCTGTTCTCCTTTCATGGTATACATTAATTATGTGTATATTTATTCTGCATTTTTAAATATTTTATGAATGTGTTATGATTTATGTGATTTTATATTATTTGTATTTTAACAGATTTTTAGATGTTTGTTAGCCACCCCAAGCTGTTTTGCAGGAGGGGATAGGGTATAAATTGCTTAAATAAATAAATAAATAAATAAATAAAGTGAAATAAAATAATTATCTGGCATGGATGGTATTCCTTGCCGGACAGGAATTCCATAGGCACCCTACAAACTGTATACAGTACAACTTCATTTCATGATTCCAAATTACTGCACATCGAGTACACTGAGTGACCCCTTGGCTTTCATATTCTTTTTTGGACAGTGATCAAAGAAGGGAGCAGAGAGTTTTCACTGAACTCTTTATAATTTTAAAGTATCTTAGTCAAATCCCCTGTAAACGTGTCTCTTTTCCAGGCAAAGTTATGTTGGTTTGTGCTGTTCCTTGTTTTCTGCAATTCTCATTATACATCTCACTATCTTCTTAGATAGATAAAATTTTATTTGCGTAGCCGAAGCCATAGCATAACAAAATACAATTGCATTAGAAAAACATAAATATCCAGTACAAAATATAATTCATACAAAAGCATACTAATTTGAAAAAACTATTAAACTAAACTAAACTAAGCTAAAATTAATCAGCTGATCTAAAAAATTACCATAGAATCTACACAATGATACTTATCCTTTTAACCTTATGAGACTCTTATGGTCTGAGATTTTATTCAGAATGAGGCTACATTCTTCATTAGAATTTCCCATGGTAAATATAAAATTCTTTAACACCTTAAGAACTTTATCGGCTCAAACAAAATAAATCAGCAAATAAACAATATATGAAGATACACCTAAGAGTCAGCAAATCTTACCGTGACAAATAGGCTGCATTATCTATATCTGAGGACAAAGGGAGGTATCCTATGAACAGTTTCCTAAGTTGGACAGCCTTCATTAAGAACGCGGCAGATTTCTTTATAACATCAGTTTTTGAAGTGCCAAGAAGAATGGCAAGAAGAGTATGATCTGATCGGCCAGGATATTTATCAATAATAGCTCCTAGAAGTTCCTGTCTCGGGGCATCATATAAATGGTATCGAAGGAAAATGTGATCTACCATTTCCACCTCCAGGTTGTCAAATGGGTATAGCCGGCAAGCATAAGGTATACCGCACATCCTGCCTTCCAGAACAGAAGAGGGAAGAGCATTCACTCTTGCAGAGCAAAGCAATTGCTTTGCCCTTCCGGAGAGAGGGGCCTCTATATAACCTGCTACCTGCCCCTTCTCAGGGATCCACCGCAGGTAGTCCCGCATGTGGGGAGAAAGGCCCAGGCTGCCAATTTCCAACTGGCAGCCGATATACTCAGAACGGCCTAAAATCTCACCTTTAATCGAAGATGGGTGTTTATGGTGGAGATATTCCGGAGAAAACCCCATTCGCCTCACTTGCAAGTTTACCTTCTCAGCCCATTGACTGCTATAAGTATCCTCCCTCAAGTCCCTCAACAGTTGTAGCCCCTGACTAAAATTTATTTTAATCCAGAATTTTAAGGCGACTTCCATAGCTATCTGGGACCAAGATTTCTGCCCCAGTTCCAACCGAACCGCTGCCATCGGAGTGCCCCGTGGCACCCCCAAAATCCTCTGCAGAAATTTCGACTGAATCTTGTCAATCTGATTCGAGCAAAAAGGAGCCCACAGTTCAGCTCCATAAAGGAGTTGAGCGCAGATTTTGCTGGAATGGACCTGCAAAGCAGGGAGTACAGCCATTCTTCCCAGTTTGCAAAAAATGCCGATGATAGATTTAGCAGGGCCTTGCGCTGCTCTTAACGCCCGATCGACATGATGTCGCCAGGAGCAAGATCTATGAAATAGGAGCCCCAGATAGGGAAAGGCAGGTACCTGTTGAATAGGGATTCCCTCAATATTTCAGGTCTGGGTTTTAGTCTTAGAAGAAAAAACTAGGACCTTTGATTTGTCATAATTGATGGTCAAGGAGTTTTTGTAACAAAATACTGCAAAGGCCTGGAGCTGTCGGTTGAGTCCCAGACGTGTCTGAGAGAGCAGTGCCATGTCATCTGCATAACACAGACATCCGACAGGCCTTGATGCCAGTTTGGGAGGAAAGAAGCTCGGATCCGCCATGCTAGTATCACCTCGTTAATTAAATAATTAAAGAGCGCCGGCGCTAGAACACAGCCCTGTCTTACCCCCAAAGTAGTAGAAATTGGGGGAATAACATGTTCCTGCGGATCCAGCTTAACCACCAGGGAAGTATGTTCATGTAACGAGTAGATCAGGGCCAAAAGGCGCCTATCCATGGTAGAGGCCTGCAACTTTCCCCACAAGGCATCTCGGTCTACCGAATCGAATGCGGCCCTAAGATCCAAGAAAGCCACGTACAATGCACCCTTGAGAGCCCTATATTTAACTGCCAGGTGATAAAGAATATGGCATTGCTCGATGGTAGAGCGGCCTCGCTGGAAACCAGCCTGCTCTGGGGCCAAAACTTCAGTCTGGGTCATCCACTCAATTAGTTTCCCCAGTAAGTATTTGGCATAAAGTTTAGCCATGACAGACAACAAGCTGATGGGCCGATAGTTAGCTGGGTCTGACTTACTACCCTTTTTGTAAATGGAAATAACCACTGCCGTGTCCCAAACCCTCGGAACTTTGCAAGTATTATTAATGGCAGTAAAAAGGACCGCCAAAATGTGCAGCCACCATGCCTTGTGGGCCTTCAGCTGTTCGACTCGTATAAGATCCAGGCCTGGAGCTCGATTATTACTAAAGGAATCTATCAAGGACTCAACCTCATCCTCTCGGACCGGGGGCCACAAAGGGGCCTCCTCTGGGATGGTGATTTTGACAGCCTGAGGTTGATTCTCTCCTGTGTCGGTAGCATTGTAAAGGTTCTCATAATGAGACATCCAGGCTGCTGGTGAGATATATGTGACGGATTTAGATCTCTGGGACCCCCCAATGGAGCCAATGGCTAACTACCAGAAGCGTCTGGCATCCCCCAAGTTTGCTGCCTGCAAGAGGCTCTTCCACTGAGCATCCCAAAATCCCTGTTTCTTACTAAGAATTAATCTCCTATACCGAGTCCTGCATGCTACATAGTTAGGGGGCAAAACAACTGCTCCACTTATCCTGTAACGATGATATATTTCCTTAAGTCACTCTCTTCTTTGCCCTTCCCTGAACCTTTCAACATGAAACCGTGTAGAAAAAGAATGCCAGACACAAACTATATCGGAATTTTTTATTTACTTATTTAACAGCACTGCACATGTTATTTATTATCTACGTTGGAAAAATTAAATTTCTCATCATTTTTGTGTACATTCCATATGACATGTTTTAAATGGATTCAGCCTTTTGATTTTCAATTTACAAAGTGAATATCTCAAACACACACACTGTGTCCATAATTTATATAAAAAAAGATTTCAGGGTAGCCAATATTTAAGCTTAGTGGAGCTATACGGAAGAAACAAACAAACAAAAAACCAAGCAACCTGGAGTTCAACTATTTTGAAACAGAAAAGTTCAAAATTCTAGTCATCCAGAAATAATTTAATAAAAAAATAATAATCAAAATATAAAAAAATATTCTGAAAATAGAAATTTGAGTTGTATTTTCTAATCTTCAACCACAAAAAGATTAGCCAGGAGACACAAGTGAAAGCTTTTAAATTGGAATTTTGTTTTAACGTGTATTTGTGAATGTCCTTATCTGGGTAACGTGGTAATGCAGCATCCAGTGTATTTACATGACTCATTCTTTTCACCCTCTCTTTTGCTCCCAAAGTAAGTTAGTTCATGCTCCCAAGTTAAAGTAATTGGTAGAATTCTGAAGGGCTGAGATATAAATAGGCAGCATGTGTATGAAAGAAAGGGAAAACTAACCTAAAATATTCAGCCTACAGCCTGTGATTAAGATGATGATAATGAACCATGCTGAGAAGAGGTTTCGTGCATGGCAAGAGATCAAGAGTAGTTTTCTCTAACATGGCATTTGGTGAAATCCCTACCTACATGGTCCAGAAAAACTGCTTGAAGCATACTGTGTTCCAGTGCAGTGTGGTCTCATATCCCTGAGCGTAGAGAGTAAATTTGGGGGTTTGAAAGCAGTTTTGGAGGAGGTTGAAATAATGTTAATTTAATACATAATCTGGAAAGGGAGCCCTGCCCAAAGAATTGTTCCCAAATGGTTGTCACATGGGCCTAGTCTCTTCAGGCAGCCATGCTGCTACCCCTCCATAATATCAGGCAATCAAGAAACCTCTGCACTTATAGCCAAACAACTATACACACCTGCAGATATACCGTAACTAAAAAACCCAGGTGATTTACAGAATATAGAGTGTCTGACTTGTTGATTTTATGCAAATTAAAAATCTGCAAAAGGCAATAATTAGAGGGGGCAAAGAGTATTTTGGGAGCGTTCAGAGGACAAAAGGGAAGGAATGGAGAAAGGGGGAGTACTGGAGGGGGGCTAAGAGAAGCAAGAGGGCTGTGGGAGAAGAGGATGGGATCAGCCCAAGCAGGACTGGACTTTGGGGAGGTATACTAGGGAGAAGCTAATACTATTTCTCACGTGGATGAAGAGATGGAGAGGGGGCAGCCCTGAGTCACTGGGCATTCCTCCTATCCTCATCTGTGAGAAACAGATTTGCCTGTTCACCTTCCTAACTCCTTCTCCATGTGCTCCCGCTAATTGATTTCCTTTCTCAAAAGGCAGGACGATAAAGGGGAGGCAGCCAATCGACTACATCCTTTTCTCTGTAAATCTGTGAAGAATCTGTGAAGAATCAAAAAAGAGCAGGCTGGTGTAGCAGGGATGGGCTTGCCTTGGTTAAGTATTGTCAGGATCGGGACCCTGAAGAACTCACTCTCTATCACTGGGACTTATCTTCAGAATAGTCCTTTATTAACATGCAATGATCTCATTCCAGTTTCTCTTCATACCTTACATAAGTCCATCAACATCTGGGCACTTGCTACCAAGCCCCTTAGCAAGCTGATTGCCTACCCAGTCTCTACATGTCCTGCTGCTTATCTCTGGCTTTCCCAGTCTCTTGGGCTTCTGGGCCAGGCTCACACTCTCCTTGTAACCCAGCAAGCCTTCCAGCTCAGGTACTTTAGGCAGAGCTCTCTCTAGCAGCTCTTACTAGAGCTGTTGATTCACCAGCAGCCTCTTCCAGTCTTTTGGCTCAGCCTCACTTTGGCTCTCAGTCCTTTCAGTTTCTAAGCTTGCGACAGAGCTCGCCAGAACGGCTCCTGCCCTCCTTGCTGTCTCCCTTGGACTGAACTCCAGCTCAGTCCACTGGCTGACTCAGCCATGCCCCTCTCTGCTGTGGCTACTCAGGTACAGTTCAGGCCCCTTGATGGTACCTGCAACTCTGAACACTGATTCTGATCCTTGGCCAGCGGAATGACAAGGACGTTAACTCATGGGAGTTCTCTGAAGTCTGAAGAGCACAAGAACAGGTTATTCCCAGCCGCTATGTATGGGTGAAAGGGAAGGCTTATTCCCTCACTCCACTACACATCCATGTAGGCTAAGCCCAAAATCTTTTGGTTACATAATTTCCAAAGTATGGAAAAAGAAAACTAATTAAAGACATACGTTTGCCTTCCCCAGTGTTTTATAATAGAGACAGTCATCAATTTGCTTTTCAGGGTTGCTTCCTTTTTTGTGTCCTACCAATGTGTGTGGATATGGGCAAGTTTCACCAGGATAACAACAAAGGTTTTTAAAAGAAAAATGTTACTGAACAATTGCCACATCCAGAAAAAGACAGATCTATGATGCAGTCACTTCTTTATGCTATGCTGAGGCTAAGGACCAAATCATTA
The DNA here is from genome assembly GCA_003113815.1 of Sphenodon punctatus. Classification (NCBI taxonomy): domain Eukaryota; kingdom Metazoa; phylum Chordata; class Lepidosauria; order Sphenodontia; family Sphenodontidae; genus Sphenodon; species Sphenodon punctatus. The sequence goes on from QEPC01012300.1 coordinate 581,823, forward strand.
TGAGTCACTAAAAAAGTTGCTTGAATTTATCTAAATGTTTCCACTGGGAGGGATGGATGGGTGGTAAATCTCAGAGGAGCCTCTTTAGGACTTGAAAGGGAATTTGGAACAAAGCCTGTAGTTTACAGTGGCTGGGATTTTTCCAAAAGAAATATTTGTCACTGAAAAGTGATTTACACCCCCACCCTGCTACCACTGATCGAGAGATTATTAGTAGTCTATTATTTAATTCTTTTTAAAAACTACATAGAAGATCTGCTAGACAAAAGTTGGGGACTGACAAACCAAAAGTAGTTATGTATGTAATGAGACCAAAAGGGACTGTGAAAATTTCATTAGAGACTGTGGAACTATGGTGCCACTCTAATCATTCTAGCCACCCTGCCATAGGCGGCAGCTACATAGGCCTTTTTTACATGAGATGCAACCACTCATGGCCATACAGTGGACATGAGTGGATGCGTCCTGTCCGAAAGTGGCAGCAGGTAGTTGGATGTGCGTGCTCCCGCAAAACACGCATCTCCATCCACTGCCCCTGCATGGAGCAACTGGCGAAAATGCAGCTTGCTCTACGTGGGGGCATGGGTGGGGTTGTTGGGGGATGGATGTGCGCCTGTCTGCACCTGACTCCTGCACCCCCGCTGCAGCGGCATGACCATGGACTGCCACGCGCAGGGGAGGGGAGCAGTCCATTTAAAAATGGCCATAGTCTCAGAGAAATGGCAAAAGCAGAATTCTTCTGTTGCTTCTGTTACAACAGACCAAGGGTTTTGCAAATCACAGCTGCATGTCTCATTTCAATCATTTTACTATCTCATCAGGGCTTGTAATACCTTCTCATAGGGTGTCTGTTAAATGAAAGTCTCCCCACAATAGTGTAAAATCACAGGCAATTATTTTTCCACTGACAATTGCTGCAGACTACTGTAAAATTATCTGAGTCTGTTTCACAGCAACAGCAAGTAGAGGGGATAGCTTATATTTAATAGAATTACTACTGGTTTGCCAAAAGTCAGAGAGGAAAAATAGTTTTTCTGGCCTTTCACTTGTAGACATCCCATCCTAGTCACCACACAAATGTGTGCTAAGCTGACTCCTGCTGTTTCAGATTTAAACCCAGAAGAGAAGAAACGCTACACATCAGGACTTAAGATTCAAAGGCCACTGAAGTCCACTGAAGTATCTCAGCTTCAGTGGGGCCCAGAGGCATTGGCTTACACAATATCAGCTACAAATGCTTCACTTTTCCTCATCATTTGACAGAAAAGAAAGTTGTTTTGAAGTATTCTGAAGGCGTATACAAAGGTCTAGTCAATAAAGCCATTTATTCAAATGTTTACTTTAAATGATATATTTTGAAATATTAAGTAGAAAAACACCTGAAATTATACCTAGGTCCAAAATGTCAAAGATAAATACACTTGTGCATTTCACACACAACTTCGAGGTAACTGCTTTCTAGCTGCCTACTTGTACGCAACCTGTTCTGCATAAACAAACAGGGAAGCTTTATGGCTGCAATTGTGAAAACCTGGACCTATGGTTCTAATTTAAGAAAGCACATACGTATGTAATTTAAGGATGTTACAGAATTTCCTCTCTGACTTATTAAATTGAGTATCTGTACTGGCCTCCATATTTATGTCTTATAAAACTACATCCAGTATAGTTGTCTCTGGGAGCACAGAATATTTTAATACCAGAAAAAGTAATGAGTGTTAACTGAAGAGATCCCTATGAGTGGAGAAAAAAGTGAAAAACTAATGTATCCTGACTGCACACTCCAAAGCTAAGAAAAGCAGTGGAGCTACATACCTTCAGGGGTAACAGATGTAGGCTCCTTTGGATCAATGGGGAAATGAACCCCAGGTCAAACTCTCAATTAAAAATCTCTGGCAGGAGTCTAAAAAAGTTCAAGCCGAGATACTGTTAGTTCAAACACATCATCTAGCCTCATCTGGAGTCACTGAACATCGGGAAAGAGGGAGTCTATCAAGTAGCAGTACATCAGGTACTCAAACCATATGGTGCTTTAGAGCTCAATAACCAACACCTCGAAACGCAACCAGGAGAAAACAGGAAGGTAGTGCAATCTACTGTGCACAGATTAAATGTGATCCCTCCAGTCAGCATCAGCTGAATCACCATATTCTGCAGCAGCTGCAAGCTTGCAAATACCCAGAGCCAGAGGTAGCCCCCCACAGAACGTTTTACAGCAGTCCAATATGGAGGCGATGAACACTGTTAAAAAAGGCTACATTTTCATTTAAGAGAGGTGGCTACAACTTGGAGGTAGACCATGGGGAAAAAAACCCCATTCCTATCCTCACATGGCACTTGGGATTCATGTCTAGGAATGTCCCTAAAATGTACATTTTAGTAAGCTGTCCTATTCTCAGGCTGGTTCCTTCAACCGGCCAGCAATTTATCATTCTTCTTTGACCGGAGCCTAAACAAAAATCTCTGTCTTTCTGCGTGCTGATAGTATGGTGTCTGTTACAGATGAGAGACAGAACTCCACGTCATTCACACATTGATGGCACCACAGTTTAAGTAATTTAATTGTTTCCCCAGGGTAGCATGTGCTATATATTTTGGAGAGAAGCTGTGCTAGACATGAACCCAAATTAAAGATCATACTATGTGTACTTCCCGCATCACATAGAAGTGCACATAATGATAAAACATTAAGGTTGGCCCTCTTCTCTTCTCTATTTACACCCTATCCCTTGACAAAATTATTGTCTCTCACGGGTTCCAATATCATCTCTACGCTGATGACACGCAACTCTATCTTTCTACCCCCTCTCTCTCCTCTTCTGTCCGCTCACACCTCGTCGACTGCCTCTCTGATATTTCCACCTGGATGTCCCGACGTCAACTCAAGTTCAACATGCCAAGACCGAACTCCTCATTTTGCTCCCTCCTCTTCCTCTCCCTCTAACCGGCCCATCTGCATCGATGGAGTCACCATCCATCCTATTCTCCAAGCCTGTAGCTCGGGCTTCATCTTCGACACACACCTCTCTTTTAAACCTTACATTGACTCTGTGGCCAAATCCTGCCGATTCGCCCTCCGTAACATTGCTCGGATCCGACCCTTTCTCTCTACCTCCTCGGCCAAAACCCTTGTTCATGCCATGGTTATCTCTCGTCTCGATTACCGCAACCTCCTCCTTGCTGGCCTTCCTCGCTCTCACCTGTCCCCCCTTATCGCAAGCCAAGGTCATTCACTCTGCCCGTCGCTTCGACCATGTGCAGCCTCTCCTCTTCTCTCTCCACTGGCTCCCCATTCCTGAACATATCCTGTTTAAACTCCTGGTTTTCATATTCAAAACACTCCACAACCAAGCTCCCCCTTACCTCTTGGACCTAATCTTCCTACGCACTCCTGCACGCGCTCTCCGCTCTTCCTCTGTCCCCTCCCTCACTCTCCCTCGTTTCTCCTGCTCATCTAACCGCCTTTGACCCTTCTCCCTCGCTGCCCCCCATGCCTGGAATGCCCTCCCTGCCCACATCCGCCTTGCCCCCTCCCTCCGCTCTTTCAAATCCCTCCTCAAGACCCACTTTTTCCTCGCCGCCTTTCCCAATGCCTGCTAGTCGTTCCCCATATACTTACTGTCTGCCCTCCTCTGCAGACTGCTGCAACCAACCTG
>QEPC01012300.1:585771-595888 GCA_003113815.1 Sphenodon punctatus
ATAATAATAATAATAATAATAGTAATAATATTTTAAAAACTCTCATTCATTTAAAAGGTTCTGACATTAAAGAGAAGGGAAGAACAGACATTTACAAGCAACTAACACAAATTGTTCAAGAGGAATCTCACTATACAGAAGGTGCAATGTCTACAAGAAATCAGCTAATTAAGACTATCGGGTAACATATAAAAAACAAACTATATATAAAATAAAAATGACTATTTCCTGTTTACTCTATAGTCTTAGTTAGCTGGTGTATCAAAACAGTTGCATTATCAACTTTGCATGTCCACTCACTATCTTGGGTTATTCTAGTGGCATACTTGACCCATGCCCGTCCTGGCTGGTTAAGGCCAGTCGGAAGACGGTGGAGCCATTGCTGGCGGAGGTGATCAATACCTCCCTTTGGGTGCGCGGAGTGCCAGGCTGCCTCAGAGAGGCGGTGGTGCAGCTTCTCAAAAATGACACCCAGCTCTACCTCTCATTTTCATCTGACCCAGACCCAGCAGTCTCTGTGCTTACCCGATGTCTGGCAGCTGTTGGGGATTGGATGAGGGCGAGCTGACTAAGGCGGAATCCCGAAAATACGGAGATGATGGTGGTGGGAAGGGCAGTGGATGTGGCAGCTCATCCCCCCGCCACTGGTATCCCAGGTTCGTAGTCTGGGCGTACTCCTCAATCCGCAGTTCCGCCTGGATTTCAAGGTGGGGGCTGTGGCGAGGAATGTGTTTCGCCTATTACATCTGGTGCAACGGCTTTGGCCGTATGTTTCAGATGGTGACCTGGCCATCATCATCATCATCATCCATGCTTTCATTACCTCGAGACTGGATTATCGCAATGCACGCTATGTGGGGCTACCTATGGTGACGGTCCAGAGACTGCAGCTAGCACAGATTGCAGTGGCCCATCTCCTTATGGGGACAGGTCGCCATGAGCACATTACACCAGTGCTCCAATCTCTGCACTGGCTGCCTATAGTCTTCTGGGCCGAATTCAAGTTATTGGTTCTGACCTATAAAGCCCTCTACAGCCTTGGCCCGACTTACCTGCGGGACTGTCTCACTTTCCATGCTCTGGAGCGACCTCCGCAGTCCACTGGGGGTGCCCTTCTCGAGGTCTCCTATGTTGCCCAGGGGGCCCCTATGGAGAGGGCATTCTCAGTGGCTGCACCTATGCTGTGGAACGCCCGCCCGGTAGAGGCCTGGGTGGCCCTGGATCTCCCCTCCTTCCGTCATATGTGTAAAACGTGGCTGTTCCGCCTGGCTTTCGGCAAGGGAGAAGGGGTGTAGGGTGAGGTGGGAGACTGGGAGGGGTGGGGTTGGTTCTGTGCCTTCTCTTTTTTATTTGTATTATTTGTTTTTTATTGATTTTAATGTGTTTTAATGTTGTAAGCCGCTTTGGGCTGCTTGGAACAGGAGGGGTGGGGTACCAAATATTTTTATAAATAAATAAACGTTTCTAGTAATAAATTAAGTAATTTTTATTTTTATATAGCACCCCACTGCCATGGCACTTGGAGTGCTTCAGACAGAACTAATTAACACACAGTAGAGTGTTACTCTACTGTCCTGAACCATTCCTTTGTCTATTGACCGGGTTACCATTCAAATGTAAGGTCTTTGGAGCTGGAAGCAGGACTACTTTTATGTTTGCTCATTGGCTGGTCTAATGTGGGTAGCAGTGTGAGTGTTTCCAGAGACAGCAATGGAGGTTGCACTCATTAATATATTCTTTTAAAGAGATTTGGACAAGGAATTCAAGAGAGAGAAAAAAAATCAAACTAGATAGTACAGTGCCCTCTTCTGACCATAATCTCTAGTTTTACTATTTAAATAAAGAATAAGAATGGCAGACATTCATAATCCAAATATATGCTGCAGTATCTGTGATCTAAGTGTAAGTACCCTAATCTCAATCACCCAGGGACATTTCACAGGGGTTTTCTGATGTGACGATAGCCTGCATTTCCACGCTTTGACGCACATGAAAATGTGGGCCACCGTCACGGTTGAATGCGCCACCAGAAGTTAGCCCAGGCCGTTTCCTGGACAGTGCTGGCATTTAGCCCAGGCTGTGACTTGGGAACATCCCCAGATCACAGCCTGGGCTAAGCGTCAAAACGGCTGGGAAACTGCTGCCTGGCTAGGAGTAAAACAGGCTATGATGTTTAACATAGCCCAGGAAAAGTGGGCTATGATAGATAGCCCACTTTACCTGGACCTGGTTTGAAGTCCCAGGCACCATGGTGGCTGCCATGGCTGCCCGTCAGCTGGTAGGAGTGGACCACTGCATGCAGCGTGGTGCATCTCTCTGCTCCCTCCCAGGTCCAACCACCGCCACACTTGTTCAGTGGCTAGGCTGATTCCTGGCTGGAGTGACAGCTCTCACCAGTGGTGGCGGGAATGTTCACTTTTGTTTCCACCTGCTGCAAAGTTAAGAATGCACATAAGTCTTTACAGGCTATTGTCCTTTAAAAAGGAGACAAGTAATCAAACCCAGTTTTACAAGGAAGTGCATAACGACTAGACTTACAAAAAATTCTATTAGTAAGCAGTATCTGTAGCTTCCGGACGTCATTAAAAATATGACGTGCCAAAAAAGAACCCAAACCAGAACATAAGAATGTAAGAACTACCATACTGGCAATAGTGCAACCAGCCAAGCACACGGTCTCCAACAGTGACCAGCTTTGATTGCTTACAGCAGTGCACAACAGAACAAAGAAGTGATCAATTTCCTGCTGTTAACATCCATCCCCCAGCAGTCAAGAGTTCTCATCCCTGACCTGTCAGAATCCTAGCTCCGAGACAAGGCCTGGCCTGGGCAACAGACTAACCAGAGCCAGGGGTAAGAGACCAGGGCATCATTTAAACCCAGCATCTTGTCTGTAGGGGTAGGCAAGTGGTATAGTTTGATAGCCAGGCAGGGGTCGGAGTCCAGGAAATCAGTCCAAGCAGAGTCCAGAGAGGGACAGGAACAGCTGGGGTGAAAAAGATGAGGCAAGGAAGCTGGACCGTGGAGCCAAATCTCTGTTGTACCCCAGGAAATTATACGAGTCCCTAGCCATTCAGAGTGTGGGTGGCCAATCAGGATCCTCGCTTGATCAACCTGGCTAATGGACCTATCCTCTAAGAGCATAGCCAGTCTTCTTTAAAACCCAGTTATGCTACTAGCCTTCACAACATCCCCTGGCAATAGGCTCCAAAGGTTAATTGTACATTGAATGAAAAAAAAACCTGCTGTCAATTAACTCTATTGATTGGTACTGCAGTTCTAGCATTTTGAGAATAGTTCTAGTATTTTGAGAAAAGGTAAATAACTGTTCCGTATTTACTTGCACTGCACCACTCATTATTTTATAAAATTCCCCATAGCATCTCTTTTCTGAGCTCAAGAGCTCTAACCTAAGCTTCCAGTAAGTCACCATGAGTACATATCTCCCTTTGTGCGACGTATTTTATATTCATATTAACGCTACATCTGAGGCAATTTTCCAACTTACTTTGAGAACTGGCAGGCTTCCTGGGTATACACAGAATGCCTTAACTTCATATGGAAGCCATCCCATGCCTTGGATCATCTCTGTTGGCCTTCTCTGCCCCTTTTCCAGTTCTACTATGTTTTATTTGAGATGGAGTGACCAGAACTGCACAGAATATTCAAGGTGTAAATCCATTCACTATGGATTTACATAGTGACATCATGATATTTTCCAATTTATTTTCTATCCCTTTTCCAATAATTCCTAACATTCGGTTTGCCTTTTTGACAGCTACTGTGTACCGAGTCAGTTTTTTCAGTGATCCATCCACAATGAGTTTTTTTAGATGGATGGGCTGCCCCAGTGCTGGCCACGCCAGCCCGCATCACCTCCGGGGTGGCCCGTCTTCAGCCCCAGCAGTGCTCCAGAACATCCCAGAGTGTGGCAGCAGAGCAGGCCAGCCAAGCCCAGGACATCAGGCTGAAGTGGAGCAGCTGTCCACCTGATATGCTGCTGCTCCATTTCTAGCCAGCTATTGCCCTTGGGTAATAATGTAGAGTTGCAGGTGCTAGCCTTGAGCGTTGGATGATTACCCGCAACTCTATGGTGTCTGTGGGGGTTGCTATGTGGGTAGACCGTGGGCTGGAGAACCTGACAGGTCCCTCTGTTCCCAACCCACATGGTGTGGGAGCAGGTGGACGTGGGGGTGCAACCCTAGAGCAGCTCCGGGGGTGGGCAGCCCTGCATCCATCTGAAAACACCCAATGACTCCCAGGATCTTTTATTCAGAACCCAACGTTGTGCATGTATAATTAGGACTGTTATTAGATTTACAAACACCACTCAGGATGATTAAAAATAACTTTGGCAATTGGTAACTAATAAATCATATGCATGACCCCCCCCTGTGGGGGAGGGTACAGGCATGAGAGAAGGGACTTTTATGAGGGATAAAAAGTGGGTGGGAGGGAGAATGTGGTGCGTGTTGTGGCTGGGGTTATTCTTTTAAATCTGTAATGAATTGTGGAGAGGCCAGATACGAGCAGAGAATTTGGAGCTGGGTCAGTTCAAATTTTATTTGTGTTTTTAATCTTTGTAAGCCACCCATAGTCCTTGTTTGGAGAAGGGTGGCATAGAAAAGTAATAACAACACTAAGATAGCTATGTTGATTACCTTGTTTGTACAGCATGACAGAGCTCGAAAGCATTAGATCACACTAATCTGCTATAACAGACAGCAGTACTTATTTCATATATTTTATTTACCCATGTCACATACCTTTGTGTCAACATTAAACAACCAATTACACACCCTCAGTGTCTTGTCTGAAAACACCCTTACTTAAGCACATGCATCTGCATTTTCTCAGCCTCATGAATGGATCCTTGTCTCTTCTGATGTTCATCTCCCCCTCCCTTGTTTCTCTTAGACTGTAAGCCCTTTGGCTGTCTATAACTAGTACTGATTGTACAGTGCCAGGGACACTGCTGGTGCTATAAATAAATAAATTAATTAATTAATTAATTAATTTTTCTCTCATGTGACTGTGAAGTCAGTCTTGTGATTTGGGGGCCTGACTCATGATTTGTAATGTTTGGGGCTGGCAATACTTGTATACACCTTGCTATTTTGTAACTCATCATTCTATCGGATTTTGCCAAATTTTGCAAGATTCCAATAAAACTTTAGTAAGTTTTTAGGATGTATAGTGCAAAATCAGGTGACAAAGCAGAAAATCAATAAAATGTTTTTTGTCTTGAAATACCCAAAATAAAGAACACAGTCATTACTGCACTGCTTTTGAGAATCATTTGTGATCTCGTTCCTGCTATGCTCAAAAAAACTTGGCTTCACCAATTATATAACTAGGACTTTAGTTGCTGGTATCAGATTGGTTAAGAGAAAAAAAGCATAAGAAAAGACTACATACTTCCTTGGTTATAAAGTTTCACAACAGCAACTATATGCATTGGTTGGGTCTTTGGACTTTATTAGTCAACAGACCCCATCAAGTACTGTATAACCTTGAGCTCATTTTCAAGCTCCAAAATAAAGGCTTTGGACAAAATGTGATTTGTGTAAATGGAGTAATTATCAGGTGTCCTATAAATGGACTAACATGGGAAAAGTAAAAAAAGACAAACTCTTTGCTTATGTTAGTATATGTTGCTAGGACTGGACTTTAAGTAAGGCGATACCTAGCAGAATCATTTCTTTCTGCAGAGTGTAAGTATATTCTACTTGAGGTAATGCAGCTAAGCATTATTTATTTATTTATTTTCCTTTCTTAGATGCCTCCTCCTGCTATGCCCCCTTCTGTGTGTTTGAAAATCACCCAAGGCTTACAACATATTAAAACCATATAAACATGTATAAACATAACACAGTAAATACAAAAATAAACAACAGCCATAAAAATACCCGAGAGCGGAGCTAAAAAGACCCCTCCCCCACCCTAACTCCCCACCTATCACCCGTCTCCCTCACCAAGCCATTAGAGTGTTATACACATACAGTGCCTGTAATATGAAACAGGCCATTCTGAACCATTTCTATGAGTCTGAGAAAGAAGTTCACATTTAAAATTCTTCTTTCCAATATCTTTGTGATTGAAATGGGCCTTGGATATTTGTCATGAATGGGTTTATTTTTCATGAAAGACTACAGCTGTGCAAGCTACTTGTAAAAACAGATCATTGATCTCTTTCTGCCTTAGTGCAGAGGTCTCCAATTGAAATAACTGGCACTTCCCTGTGGGCTGGGCTAGAAAGAGTCAGCATTTTTACAGCAGTATAACAGGCAGCCGAGAGCTGCACATTCCATGAATTCATTCGTTACAAAATAAGATGTGCAGAAATATTTACATATATGAATGGCAGGAGAGGATACAAGTTGCACTGAAGGACCCAGACATCTCCCCTACCCCACCCCATGAGCCTTCTCATCCCTCTATTCTTTTCTTCCTGGGCCAACTATTTCTGATCTCTGCCCGCCTCTCATCTACTGACCATTCATTCCAAAGGGCTGCTGGTCTGACAGATAGTATTCAAAATGAACAGCTCCTCACAATGGCCAGTCTGAAACAGTATCTCTATGCTAAAGCTTTTCAGCAAAAAGGCTCAATTTAGTATGTTTCTAAAATATGCATCTCGCTATACACTACATAAACAAAACACCAGTACCCATAATATGGCCTCATTCTTCCATAAACCTACATGTGTTTTCAATTAAGAGCTGTCTCCCTGGTAATACATTACATTGTCGTCTAACTACATTTAGCGTCCATTAAAATTACATCTTTTTTTAACAACAACAACAACAATAATAATAATAATATATACACCCTGGAAAAGCTGGGCTCTCAAAAGGAATCAACATGAGGTCAACATGACAAAAAGGGTGTGTGTGTGTATATATATATAAAGATAGAAGCAAAACAAAAAATACCACCTACTGCAAAAAGCAAAAGATAATGTAAGTACTGTGATTTAATAAAAATAAATATAATAATCTTAATGAAAAATCCATACAATAAAAGTCCATGTCCAAAATCAATCTCTGTACAATATACAACTTCTAAAAGAGATAACTAAAAAATCCAGCGCATTTTGAGCAGTTGCTCTTCCATCAGGGGTACACTGTATGCATATAGTCTCTCTATATAATGATAAAAGTGGAATGCCACCATTCAAAAGTCTTCATGTAGCTCAGGAACTAGCTTTACAAGATTCACTAAAGACTGGCAACAGAGTCTTCTGCTGTTTCAATAAGGCTTGCTGCTAATGCAAATGACTATTACCATATTTAAGAACATAACCACATAAATTTGAAGAGTCAGGCCTTGCACCCAACACTATGCTAGCTATGACAGCCTAAATCACTATCAAAACACATTCCAATACATTATCAGTGTTAAACTGAAGTAACAGCTTAAAACGTTAAACCAAGTGTTAAACCAGTTGGTGCAAACAAATGCAAGTGCCTGCCAGTCATACACATAATTCCACGGACAAAAAACCTCCAGTTTACAAGAGTTAATGCTTTTGCAAATTCAATCATGCACTAAAAAGCATGGAAATTGCAAATTAAGGCTACCGCCTTAACTTCCGTGCCATGTTAGTAGTAAAGACATTGTACAGTCTCATATTGTGCTCACTGACAACTTAGGTTCCACGCACCCACACTTTGCCTTCGTCTTTCAGCCCCAATCCTCTTCCTCTGCAGGTTGGAGGCAACACTGAAGTTGGGGACAGGAGGTCGTAAGTTTTTTGTTAAATAGGAAGTTCCCCCTGCCCTCATTCCGTTGCCCCCCTACACCCAAAGCACCCCCCACCCTCACTCCCTTGCCCCCCCAAAGCACCCCCCTACCCTTGCTCTTTTGCCACCTCCACACCCAAAGTGTTTCCCCACCCCGGCTCTCTTGTCCCCCTACACCCAAAGCATCATCCCTACCTTCGCTCCCTTGTCCCCCCAAAGCACCCTGCCCTCGCTCCCTTGCCCCCCCCAAAGCATCTCCTGCCCTCGCTCCCTTGCCCTCCCGACCTCACTCCCTTGCCCCCCACACCCCAAGCACCTCCTGTCCTTACTCTCTTGCCCCCTGACCTCGCTCCCTTCCTCCCCACACACAAAGCGCCCCTCCCTCACTCCCCAAAACCCCGAGGCACAATTTCCCCAAGCCCCTCTCTGGGAAGGGAAAGACTGCAGAGAAGCGCTGCTCACCACCTCTTCTAAGCAGCCTCACCCCTCTGAATAGGCTAACATGGGGTTTTTCCACAACCCCATAACTTTAAAACTACTAATCAGATTTACAAATAAAACTCCAAAGGCACCCCCTGGCAGCCTCCTTTAATTTTCTAAAAGGCTAATTCCTCCTTCCCACCAACACTCAACCCCTCTACCCAGCCCAGATTGAGACGGTCTGACTAAATGAAAAATCAGACTTGAAAGTGGAGTTTTCAAACTACAATATCTCAGCTTTTATCCAACTGTTTCAGCTGACATTTTCACAGCATGAACCATTTACCCCAGTGATACTCCACAACAAATTTCATAGTACAACTTTGATCATGCCAATGTTAGAACAAATTCAATAATCAAAAACCCTCCAGTTTACAAGAAGAGTTAAGGCTCTTACAAATACAATCATGCACCAAAAAGCATGGAAATTAGCAGTAAAGACATTTACAGTCTCACTTACTGTGCTCACTTACAACTTAGGCTCCATGCACCCACACTTTGCCTTAGTCTTTCAGCCCCAATCCTCTTCCTCTTTGTAGGTTGGGGGCAACACTGAAGCTAGGGAAAGGAGGACGTGAGCTGGCCCCTCACCTCCTCTGTTTCCTCTTAAAGAGAGAACTTAGGAGTTCTAGCTCCCACCCCTTCTCCCCCCTTAATCTATTTGGTCCCAGTCCTGTAACAGAGAACTCAGGACTCCTGGTTTCCAGCTTCTCCACCCCACTCTAATCCAGTAAACTGCACTCCCTTCACAGGCAACTCAATAGTCCTTGTTCTGAGCCTGTTCTTCTCTCAACCTTATAACAGACAACCCAGGAGCCCTGGGTCCAAGTCGCCCTTGTAACCCCCACTCCCCTCACAGAGAACTCACAAGTCCTGGGAAATACAATGTTTGTCTGTATGTGCCCTATGGAACGTGTGTGTGTGTGTGTGTGTGTGTGTGTAAGTCTTAATCCTCCACCCACTTAATCCTGCACACTCTTTATATTTTTCCCTGTCATCCAAACATTACACTTATTGCATCTGGTACCTTCCTCATCATTTCACACCTTCTTGCCTTCCCTATGTACCCCCAAAGATGCAACTGTATTGTATAATTTCACAATCACTTAATTGGATATTTGAATGACAATAGTATTTATTCAGAAATCGACACTGCTGTTGCCTCCATTCCTTCCAATGGCCATTCCATTTTATTAATTTCAATGCATACCCAACTTAGTTTTAATTAAACATTTGTATACAACTCTGCCTAGCTTCACTGTGCTCGGGGAGGGCAGTGCAGACTAGTGGGTAAGAGAGATGGTTGTGAGTCATTAATCAGCTGTCCCATTCTCCCCAACTGAAATGAAAGGCTAGAGGGAAAAGAGGGGGTGAGGGGCCAGTTCACACCCTCCTGTCCCCAGCTTCATTGTTGCCCCCAACCGGCAAAGAGGAAGAGGATTGGGGTTGAAAGACGAAAACAAAGTATGGGTGCACGGAGCCTACGTTGTAAATGAGCACAATATGTGAGACTGTACAATGTCTTTACTGCTAACATGGAATGGAAGTTAAGGTGGGAGCCTTAACTTGCAATTTCCATACTTTTTAGTGCATGATAGAATTTGCAAGAGCCTTAACTCGTTTTGTAAACCGGAGGTTTGTTGACTATGGAATATCTAGGTTTTTCATTAAATACAATGCAATGGAGAAAATTTGTCCTCCTAGAGCAATAGAATGCTGAACAGCATAACCACTAGAGGTGGGACCCCGGGCCCATTACCGGCTACCGGATTTACTGGTTACCGGTTCTCAAAGAACCGGATTCCCGGTTTAAATCCGGTATACCGGTACCGGTTTTATTTCATTGAGTTCAATGGGGCACTGTGTCCCCATTGAAATCAATGAAATAAATA
>QEPC01012300.1:596532-632116 GCA_003113815.1 Sphenodon punctatus
GGTGTCCCCCCTTCCACCCGCGCAGCCTGGACTCGGGGAGGGTTTGGGTTTTTTTACTTTTTTGGTGGGGCTTTTTACATTGCAGCCATTTTTAAATGGCTGCAATGTAAAAAATCCGGTACCCGGAATCCGGTAATGGGACCGGATTTACCGGGTCGAATCCGATAATGCCAGTACGCCCGGTACCGGCATTATCGGATTCCGGATTTACCGGTTTTCCCGTGTCTAATAACCACTATGGGAGCAGGGCTTAGGGGAGGCCAAGGTGGAAGAGCTGTTCCCTTCAATTTAGAAGGTTGTTACTTCATTCAAATAGCAAGCAAGGTGAAGCAGGATTTTTACTGTTAGCTCCCTGCTTTATTTTATTTATTTATTTATATGCCGCCCCCTCCTGCTAAAAGCATCTCGGGGCGGCTAACAACATTTAAAAATACAAATTAAAATAAAGAGCATAAAAATACAATTAAAACAGCCTAAAATCCTCCAGTTAAAACAATTCAAACCCAAACCCTCCCTTTACTAAGAATACAACAACATTGGTTTGATTTAAGCACTGCAAACTTCCAAAAACTGCTCTCTATGATCTCTCTAGCTCATGGCTTGTACAGGAGTCTTCCACTCCCCACTGTCAGAGCTCTTTTCCTTGTGCAACACTGCCCATTCTGCTTTCATGGATCTTCCCCTGTACAGAGGACCCCTGGCTAGTTCACTCCTTGTACAGGGCTCCCTGACTCTGCTGTGCCCATGTAGATGACTGTCCATCTGGCATAATGCTGCCCAACCCCCTGTACAAAGCTCTCCTCTGCCCAGGGCTCTCCCCTAGCACAATTATGGCCATTATTCTGAAGCTATCTGTCTCTACAAGAGCCCCCCACTTTACTCCCCTTGGACAGGGCTCCCTTTTTTGCACAATACACTTTGCAGACCTCCATATTCCGTATCCCCCAATAAAGCTGCTCCCTGTAAAGTGCTCCCCCAGTGCATGGCTTCCACTGTGGAAGCTATTTACAGAAGCTTTGCCCCTACTCTTGATGTTCTCCCCCCCTTTGTCTATGCTCCCTCCCTCCCTCCTTCCCCATAGGATTTCCCTCCCTGGGCTGAGGCTCGCTCTTAAGAGTCCTCCCAAGAGGATTACACTTGCCACTCTGCCCCACAGGGCTGCGCTGCACAGGACCGCACCATCTCCCTGCCCCCCTCCTGCAGAACACCCACTGTATCAGTCCAGAGCACCCACTTACCCCATATTTCTTAGTGGGGTTGGGAAAGTCAGAGGGAGAAGCACTGAAAGAAGATCGATGCCATCCCGTCTGTAGCCTCCTGTCCCTGTGTCTGGGATAAACCTCTGCCCTCTTCCTGCACCTGGGACCATTCCAGGCAAACTCCAGTGCTCCGGCCCCAGCCATGCTCCTCCAATGGGGCACCTCATTGGAACCGCAGCCCAGGCACCCCACGTTTTTGGAGAAGGAAGGGCTGTCACTGAAATCCATGCGCTCCATGGTTCTGGGTGGGTTTAGGGGGTAGGATCAGCCACCCCAAACATCACTGCAGGATTAGCTAGTTCTGTTTAGTCATCTTGGCATCCCTGGCCCCCAAGCTGAGGTGCCTGCTGTGCGGGATCAGATCAGAATGACCTTCAGCTCTCTTCCCTTCCACAGGCCTTGCCTCTCCTTCCCTCTCTTTTCCCAGCAGTGATAGGCTCTGGCAAGCAGTGGTTGCTGGGAGTTGTGGTCCCCAGTATTCAAGACTGTTTGCTTTTAAACAGTCTGTGCATTACACGTAGAATGTTTGCAAGCACGCCACACTCAGGATGGTCTCCATAGGCTAACACTGAATTTTCAAGATGTCATAACTTAAAAACTACTAACCAGATTTACAAAAAGTAAACCAAAAGGCACACCCTGCCAGCCTCTTTGAATTTTCTAAAAGGCGTACACCTCCTCCCAACCAATGAAAAACCCCTTTACCCTGCCGAGATAGAGATGGTCTAACTTTTGAAAAAACAGGCTTTCAAAGTGCAGTTTTCAAACTGCAACATCTCAGCTGTTATCCAAACGATTTGGATGAACTTTGGACAACCTGAAACACATTCTCCAGTGATCCTTCACCACAAATTTCACAATCCTAACTTTAATCATGCCAATTGTATAGCAAAGAAATTGTTGGGGCTTTATAATGGAGGGTGTAATACACCTTAACTATTAGAGCGCTCCCACACTCTAATAATTACCCACTGACCATTACATACAACACATAATATGTTGATCAACTCTGCAGAAGATCCTCAGAAAGAATTAAGATTTTGGTATGTAGTGGAGGGTGTAAACCTTAACGATTAGAGAGTGTAAACCTAAACGATTAGAGCGCTCCAATAATAGAATGTTGGGGCTTTATAATGTAGCGTGCAACACACCTTAACTATCAGAACGCTCCTGCACTCTAATAATACTGGCAGTGCAACCAGAAAGGTAAGTTGCTTCTGATCAGCAATTAAAAATAAATAAATAAAAGTCACTGTGCATGCTCAAATAGTCTCTCACCTTGAGTACTGCAGCTGCTTTCTCATTGGCCTTCCTCCTCTCACCTTGACCCCCTCACTTCTGTTCAACACTGCTGCCAAGACCATCTGCTTCACCAGTGCTTTGATCATGTTCAACCTCTGTTCCTTCTATTGGCTCCCACTTTGTATCCAGCACAAACTTCTGTCCTCATCTTCAAACCAGAGATAGGGTGATTTCAGACGTTACGGGCACCTGATTCACCACAGTGGATTCCCAGCGGTGGCGACCCGGCTAACCACCCCCCGTGGGCAAGAGAGGCCCCAAACGGACCACAGCAGGGAATCAGACCGGCAGACCACGGCCCGGGGCAGCACAACAGACTTTACGCTGATCCCAGGCCATGGTCAAAGCACCCGGAAGGCACCGGAGCGGCTCGTCCCAGCTGCTGCTGTCCCTCCACCACCTCCATATGCAGCACGACCACCACCTCCTCCACCTGCGCCTCCGCCACCATCTCCTCCTCCTCCTCCTGCCTTGCTCTCTCACCCTCCGCTCTCCTCTCCCTTCCACCTCGCTCCATCCTGCCACGTCCCCCTGCTGCTGTGTGCTCTTTAAATCTCCCTCCCCGGCCTGTGTTGTTGCTCGTTGCCTGGCAGCGACGCTGCGTGCTTTGTCCCCGGCTGGGAATCATGGTGCTTGATTCCGGCTGGTGGTTGCCGTTCAGTCGTTACTTTTTTTTGTTTCCCGGTGGGAATCGCTTTGACCACGCTTTCGGAGATGGTCCAGGCCGGAGCTCCGGAAGCGTGGTTATTTTTGACCCCTAGTGGGGAATGACTGTGGTGAACATCTGGTGCCCGCGAAACAGACGTTCAGGGCGCTTTGGCCCCGCCGCGGGATTGACCGTGGTTCACTGTGGTTGTCTGTGATCTCATAACGTCTGAAAATACCCATAGAGTGTGGTTACCTGCATCTTCGTAGCTCTTCATGGCCTTGTTCCTCCCTATCATTCTGCTCTTGCTGACCCCTATGCTTGGAACTCCTTCCACAAGCACATACACTTTGCTCCCTCCTCTCTCTTCTATCCGGCTTTCCCTTTCTCCTCTTCCCCACAGATTTCTCACTGAGGCTTCTCCTTCTACCCAAGAGCCTCCTTCTCCCCCTGTAACTAAACTAATCACATGCACCCTCAACTTCTTAAACATATCCTTGTTCCTCCCTATGCTGTGCTCTGGGTTTTCTATCCTAGTGCAGAGGACATGTCTCTAATCATCTCTATAGCACTCTTGTGGTGGTATATATATAAATAACTAAATAAACCAGGTAGCCAAGCCCTATTTGTGTATTTTGAAAAATCACCCAAGAGCAGATATGCAAAAGATATATCTGGAAAGTTTCTTATGGGCATTATGAAAGAAGGAGGTCTTCAGAAATGGTTTAGCAGACCAGACCAGACCAGAGGTAGGAGCCATCTTGATTTCAGAGCTGATGCAGGGATAAGTACACTATGCTGTCTTACAGTCTTGCTTTTTCCTTAATCTAAAGTGAGCTATCTTCGACTCACTGAAAGTGTGCCTTTTGTTCCATATGGAAATATTTTGAATTACAGCAAGACTGAACTGGATAAAAATACTTTTTAAATGGATTGTTCCATTGATTAATTAAAAACAAATTCCAATATGGTTCTCATCTTAAACCACAAACAATGTAAAGAAAGCTGTGCATGTGCAATTAGCATAGAATAGGCACAGCAAGCATGAAAGGGACCCCAAGACCTATCAGCCAATTCTAAAATAAGGCAAGTCTGATGTATGTCCTCGCAAAGGGCACAAACATTGAGGGATGCTATAATGTGAAACATGAATATATAAAACACTGATGTTCTGAAATGCAATATAATTTTGGACACAAACAAAAATGAGCAGGGAAGAACAGGGATATGTTTAAGAAGTTATATACAGCTTGCAACATAGGTATTCCTCCTCATAATTAAGTTTAACTCCTTTCTTTCTAAGTTTCTGCACAGCATAAATATAAGAAGCTAAAGCACTCAATACCTCAAAAGACTTATTTTACAGGGCCCAGATGGTCCTTTGAAAATTATCCATATGTCCAGCAAGTTCTCTCAGTGGCATTAAATACTTTTGTCTCAGTTATTTATAAAGGGGGCAATTCCAGAGAATATGTATAATATCTTCCACCTCTTTAAGGGTACATGAACATAGCCTCTGTGCATATGGAATTTGTGCCCAGCGACCTTCGTGTACTGCAGTATTCAATTGTTCAAATCAGAGAGCCTAGTAAGAACCTCCCTATGTCTTGAATCATTTATTAGAGCAAGAAAGGGTCAGGGGATGTAGAGCATTTGGGACATGGGAACTGGGAGTCTGAAAGTAAGGAAGGGAGCAAGGTCAGGGAGATAAGAACAGGAAGAGAAGCAAAGCAGCTGGAATGGGAGTATGTCTATGGAGGCAAGGCTGAGGAGAGGAAAGGAGGCAGGAACAAGGCAGAGGGGGACCAGAAAACAAGGCTGAATGGGGGCTGGAGGAAAAGCGTGCAATATAAGAGAGGGAGCAAGACAAAAGCAGAGGGTGTGTGTGTGTGTCATTTCACCCAGTTTCTAGGTACTACCAGCAAGCCTTATACGCTGGCTGGCAGCCAACCAACCAGGAAGCTGGGAGGCATTGCAAAGGCTGGGGTGTACAGAGGCCTCCTTTGAGGGCAGTGGCTGGGCCTGCAGCAAGCTGAAGCAGTGGCACAGGCAGGCTGGCCTCTGCTCCAGAACTCTTAAGGCCAGGATGTGACAGTCCCTCTGCAAAATGTGTTTGAAACTGGCCTGGGGAGTCAAATATCATTAAGGGTATACACACCTGGGGTTAGGGTTGCCATGTAGGCACCAATGCAGGGCCTGCAACCTGTATTTTTCATAAGTGTCCTGGAAAAATTTGCATACGTGGCAACCCTACTTGGGATGATCACACAAGTCTTCCTCCCCCCAGCCCCAATAGTAAACCGAGATGACAAGGTAGTGAATTGGTACAAGAAACTAAACTATCGATCTCCCAAAGCCAGCAGAAGAATTTCCCCCCATAGCATGGTCGCCTTCTGAAAACCTAAAGAAAACCTATTATTTCTGTTTTAAAATGTATTTATTTATTTGTATCAATTTATACCCCGCCCCTCCTGTAAAAACAGCTCGGGGCGGCTAACAATTTTAAAAGAATAAAAAATACAATAATATAAATATAAAACAATCATAATGATATAAACAATTTAAAACAGGGTTAGGATAACTAAACAATAAATAAATGAATAAGGGTAGGGTAGAGCTAAAAATCCTAAACCCCCCCCTTCCCAAAGGCCTGGGCAAACAGCCAGGTTTTACAAGCCCATCGGAATATTAAAAGGCTTGGGGCCAAGCGAGCATCCTCCGGGAGGGAGTTCCAAAGACGTGGCCCGGCCACCGAGAATGCCCTCTCCATTGTGGCCCCCTGCTTAACATGGGGGACCTCCAAGAAGGCACCCCCGGCAGACCGAAGGAGCCGCTCTGAGGTGCGGAGGGCAAAGCGGTCCCTGAGGTACGAGGGGCCCAGACCGTGAAGGGCCTTATTAATCAATACCAATACCTTGAACCTGGCTCGGCACGCTATTGGCAACCAGTGCAGAGTCCGGAGCACAGGTGTAATGTGCTCCCGACGACCCAACCCCGAAAGGAGCCAGGCCACCGCATTCTGCACTAGCTGCAGCCTCCGGACCAGGAACAAGGGCAGCCCCACGTAGAGCGCATTGCAGTAGTCCAGCCTCGAGGTGACAAAGGCATGGATGAGGGAGGCCAGGTCCGTCCTGGAGACGTATGGACGCAGCCTCCGCACCAGATACAACTGGCGGAAGGCAGCCTTTGCCAACACCTCCACCTGCCGATCTAGGCAGAGATCTGAGTCCAGTATCACCCCCAGACTCCGAACCTGCTGAGCTATAGGAGGGTGAACCCCCCCAAATCAGGGGGGCCGACACCTCCCCCGCTCTCCCCACCATCATCACCTCTGTCTTATCGGGGTTGAGCTTCAGTCTGCTCTGCCACATCCACTCCACCACAGCCTCCAGACACTGGGATAGCAAAGAGACAGCAGGGTCTGAGTCAGCTGAAAAAGAGAGGTACAGCTGAGTATCATCAGCATATTGGTGACATCGCACCCCGAACCCTCTCACGACCTCCCCCAAGAGCTGCATATACACATTAATTAATAGTGGAGACAGACTGGAACCCTGCGGAACGCTGCAGGACAAAGTGCAGGGGCAAGATGTTTCAGTTCCCAACACCACCCGCTGACTTCTCCCCGAGAGGAATGAGCAGAACCATTCAAGAACAGTCCCGTCCAGGCCCCCCAGCTGTCTCAACAGCAGCCCATGGTCCATGGTGTCAAAAGCGGCTGAGAGATCTAGCAGGATAAGAAATGTCAAACATCCTGCATCCATCTCCCGGTGGAGATCGTCGACCAAGGCCACCAACGCCGTCTCAGTGCCATAGCCAGGACGGAACCCAGATTGAAAAGGGTCCAGGAAACCGATGCTATCTAGATGTGCCTGCAGCTGGATCGCCACCGCTCGCTCAGTAACCTTCCCTGAAAAGGGAAGGTTAGAGACAGGTCGGTAGCTGGCGAGTGCGTCCACATCCAGTGATGGTTTCTTCAGCAGGGGGTGTACCACTGCCTCCTTGAGGCTAGGTGACAACCTCCCCTGACGCAGGGACGCGTTAATCACTCTTGCCAGCACCTTCCCCAATGTCTCCCTGGAGGCTTTCACCAGCCAGGACGGTCACAGATCAAGTTCACAACTGGTGGCTCTCAGACCCCAAGACATCCACCGCATCGGCTGGCGTCACTTCCTGAAACTCGCCCAACAAAGTTGGACCAGACGGGGCCTCCATCACCTCACGCTCTCCACCTACTGCCCCCAACCAAGCGTCAAACTCGCTCTGAATCCAAAATATAAGCAAAGGTTACAAACTAAACAATAGAAACAGCTGTATTATATAAATCCACAGGTGCCATTTCTTGGAATACATGCCAGGAAACAGCTCTACTATATTTTCTTCTGCCTGAACGGAATGTTTAATTTTCATTGCTGTAACTGAAGCACAATTTCACCACAGACGTTTTGGTGCAGAGAGGGAAAAGGGGGGGAAATAGGCAGAAAATGCCAGTAGTAGGAAAAACCAAAATAAAACATGATTATGTTACAAAAGACAGCATGGTTGAACATTTAATGAGAATTAAATAAAAACACACTGTTTAAACAAAGCTTCCATTCTAGTGAGACTTTTTCCAGAATCAAATAGCTATTTGGGGCCAATTGTTGGTCCCACTGAATTCAATAAAAATAACTCCCATCAGCTTCAATGAAACACACCCTCAAATATTTTTTTTCTTATGACAAACTTCACAAACACCCTGATGTATTTATCTAATTTCTAGTTGTTACCCTACCCCTCCTTCAATAAAAATCCTCAAGTAAATCTAGACAGTTACAACAGAAAACATTACTTTTTAATTTAAATTTATTTGGAGACCCATAAGGATGTAGGTAATGGGGGTGTCACCAAAAAGAAAGCAAAATCAGTGGGGAAGGCATTTGGTCCCTGCTGCTTGAACTCTGAAATCCTGCCCTTCTTCTCCCCAGTGCCAGTTACTGAATGATTGTGTGGCGCATACTGGCTCAGACACAGTGACAGGAACAGAGAGCAGCATAGGCTGCTCTGACACAGTTATTAGCTGAGGCTATTGCCCTGCCTTCCTGTGCAGTTCTGGGTCCCAAAACAGGATGGGGTGGGCAAGACCCCACAGGCTCTGCTGCCCCTGGACAGGGCGTATCATTGTCTAAAGTGACTCAGTGAAGTAGGAGCCATCCTGTTGCCAGTTGCCACCTTTGCCCCTGCCACACAAGCGTTGCATGCATTTCACATGCATTGTGGGGCCCTAGACTTCTGGGCCCCAGTGCAGCTGCACCTGTTATAGCTGCGCCCCTGCCAGTCTCAGTTTCACATTACTGACACTTAGGCCTTGTTCACATGTGACAATTTGAAGTGAGTGGTACATAATGAGTACATGAGCAGTCATGTAGTATGGTACCCATCACTACCCTTTACTTGGGCATATTCTTCAGACAAGATGGAGTATCTGAAAAATGGCATTTTAGAGAAAGAAGCAGGGAGAAGAAAGAATTATTGTAATGTACTCGACATGGGGCTGCCCATGGTGACGGTTCAGAGACTGCAGCTGGTGCAGAATGCGGCAGCCCATCTGCTTGTGGGGTTGGGCCACTGGGCGCACATTATGCCTGTGCTCCGGACTCTGCACTGGCTGCCTATAGTCTTCTGGGCCCGGTTCAAGGTTCTGGTTTGGACCTATAAAGCTCTAAATGTTCTGGGCCTCAGCTGTCAGAGATCACCTTACTCCCTGGGCGGCTCCTGCAGTCGTCAGGGGATGCCCTCCTGGAGGAGCTGCGGTATCAGCGTTGTTGGCAGCCGCTCTAGCGTTGTGGAACTCACTCCCAGTGGGCACCTGCCTCAGCCCGATCTCCTTTCTTTCTGGTGTCAGTGTAAGACATGGCTCTTCTGCCAGGCTTTTGTTGGGTGGGATAAGTAGGGGGGTGGGTAGAGGGTTGGGAATTGTTTTTTAGCTCATGTTGTGATGTTATTTATTACTGGTTCCTATTATTTTTAAGGACTTGTTTTATTGGTTTGTGATTTTGTATTGTGTTTTACTGTAATTTATTATGGGTATGATGTAAGCTGCCCTGAGCTGCCAGAGGCAGGAATGGCAGGGTATAAGTGTATAAATAAATAAATAAATAAACGATTGAGTAGCAAGTTTTGCACGATTCCTGGAGGCTTGGGGATGGGGAGGGATTTACTAGAAATGAGTGTTCAGATGTGACAGTACTACTGAGAAGTCTGTACCATACACTATGAAACTGACAGTACCAAGTACTAGCTATGCCTCACTAACACGCGTTACATCTGAACACTCTCAGGCTCTTATGAAGTAACTCTGGAAATTGTAGATGACATCTCTGTGCCTCACATCAAAACCCTAACTCCCATGGCCTTCCAACAAAACCTAGGCTCCAGAGTAGATTTGCTAGGCAAAAAACCCACACTTAAACACCTAACTTCCATGGAAAAGTTGGGTGCCTAAGTGCTATTTTTTGCCTTTGACAAGCCATCCCTAAGCATCTAATTTATTAAACTGAAATTAAGACTTCCAAGACACTTAAATGAATGTGTTTAACTACCACATGTTTTAAAGAATTCAAGCTGAAATTCAACACAACAAAAAGTATTTCAATTCATCTTTCTCTAAAGGGTAATACAGGAAACTATTCAAAGTAATAAAGCTACAGAAAAAAAATAATCAGCAATAACTTTGAGTGATAGGATGTTTAGGTAATGCCAGGTAATTATTTTCTTATATTGAGAGGGTGTCAATAAGACAGCAAAAAAGCTTCTGCTTGATTATTGCTACCAAAAAAGCTACAATATGAAGAAAATAGATTCTTTTCGGACAGTTTAAACTACTAAGAAAAATGCAAATACTTTTAATGGATCACAAACCTTTCTAAAATGTTAGTGACCAAAAAAGCAATATCCAAAGAATTGTACCATTCTAGAAGGATCAGAGCCTTGTGTCCTTCCTAGATTATAATATGCCTGTTACACCTACAATATTATTTTCCTCTATAGAAATGTAGATAATTTATTTTCTTTATTTTTTCAGTTCTGCCAAATCATTTAAAACCTGCACTTCTTTCCTTTGTGCTGGTAAAAAATAATAATTCCAGAATGTTTCCACTCATTAGTCCCAGATTTCAGAAGGTCTCTGCCAACAATGGTTTTCCCATTCCAGTTGCATCTGTATGAAAGCTATGGAATCTTCCACCCCTTTGCTCTCACTCTTCCGATATGTTTCTTTAAAGGTGTGGGAGTGGCAGAGTTTGTAACCTTTATTATCAGAGAGTGATTGCCAGTCTGGCAATCATCGTGGATGAAAGCTGAAAATCATTTAGAAAAAAAAAAAAAAAGCCAGATCACAGTGAGCAATGCAGATGGACTCCAGGCTAGCAAGGTCTTTCTGTATGTATTTGTTTTTCATGAATTTGTTTGGCTTTTTCTAAATCATGATATATGTAACTATTTCCCCCAAAGGAATAGGATGCTGAAATGTCAAGGGCTTCTCCAGGCTCCTCTGTGATAATGAATTATTGAAGAAATAAAAATTTTGCTACTTCACTGAAGAAAGACATTTTGTGACCTTTCACTACTTTATGGTAATAATGAATTTTCTGCAGAACTCATACTCTCCGTTCCTTTATTAAAATAAGAATGTTTGAGGAATAGCTGTGACCTTGACCTTTGACGAGTTAATGGAATACGAATTTTGAAGGAAGTGATGTGAGACTGGTCATTATCCTGGTTCTCCAATCTAGAACTGTCATGTC
This sequence comes from Sphenodon punctatus, assembly GCA_003113815.1. Classification (NCBI taxonomy): domain Eukaryota; kingdom Metazoa; phylum Chordata; class Lepidosauria; order Sphenodontia; family Sphenodontidae; genus Sphenodon; species Sphenodon punctatus. Next base: position 607,524 of record QEPC01012300.1, read on the forward strand.
AATAAACTATAAATATGAAATCAAACAATGAACTCCAGCTATCTTCATTATTTATTTGAACTATAACCTCTAGAGACTTAAATTGAAACCCCCCTATTCATCACTCTTCCATGGCACTTTTAGCCCTGTTGCACAATAGTGTTTAGATTCTAGATGAAGGATTTTGGAATAAAAGATAACAGCACTAGCTTGGTATGTCACAAACTGAACGTACCACAGAGATAAACTTCCACTGATAAGTTAGGCATTAAAAATGTAATTTGGCCTTTTACAGTCAGAGTTGTACAAAATGAAAGTGGTCAATGATTTGTGTATGGAATCAGAAGACAGGCACTCCTCCATGCTCACCATGACTCTGGCATTTGGGTAAGGGCTACTGAACACAACCCTCTTACAGTGGGGAAAGGCAACAAGAAGCACAGCCTACACTACCTTCCTTCTAAATTAGGCGTTACCACTCAGGAAAATGACCTTAGCGTCATTGTGGACAATACACTAAAATCCTCAGCTCAGTGTGTGGCGGCCATCAAAAAAAGCAAACAGAATGTTAGGAATTATTTGTAAAGGGATAGAGAATAAAACGGAGAATACCATAATGTCACTATATAAATCTATGGTGCAACCGCACCTCGAATATTGTGTGCAGCTCTGGTTGCTGCATCTCAAAAAAAGATATAGTACAAATAGAAAAGGTACAGAGAAGGGCAACAAAAATGATAAGGGACTTGGAACGTCTCCGCTATGAAGAGAGGCTGCATAGGATGCTGCTCTTCAGCTTGGAGAAGAGACAACAGGGGGAATATGATAGAAATTTATAAAATCATGATGTGGAACACGTTAATAGGGAACGGCTATTTACCCTCTCAAATAGTACTAGGACTAGGGGACCCTCCATGAAACTAATGGGTAGAAGATTTAAAACAAATAAAAGCAAGTATTTTTTTACTCAACGCACAATTAAGTTGTGGAATTTGTTGCCAGTAGACGTGGTCAAGGCCAGTAGTATAACTGTGTTTAAGAAAGGGTTGGCCAAGTTTCTAGTGGATAGACACATTCGCAGCTATTAGCCGGGTAGGTTTGGGGAATATAACATCTTACTGTCGGGTGCTGGGAGTGAACAACAGGGAATGGATTGCCCCATTGTGACCTGTTGGGTACTTCTCCAGGCAACCGAGGTTGGCCACTGTCAGAGACGGGTGCTGGGCTCAATGGGCCATTGATCCGACCCAGTATGGCACTTTTTATGTTCTTCATCGTGAGCAGGTTACATGAAGGAACCCTCAGTTATTTAACTCCAGCTTCAGTCTTTTCATTTCTAAAATGGGGACTGTAATAGGGCTTTACAGCAACAGCACAAAATAAGCACATGCTATTGTTATTAAAGGATCGTGCCTCAGGAGAACACTAAAAGAAGTGCAGGTGCTGAAAGGGGGGAAAGGACAGCATATAAACAGCTATGGAAGCACAAGGAAGGCTGGGTATTTAAGAGGAGGTACCCTCAGTCAGAAGGGGGAATGCTGGAGAGGAAGAACCTGTTGGGATAGGCTCTCTGGAAGAGGAAAGCTAGACCAAGTTCCCTCAGCGTGGGCAGAACCGAAACCTGCATACTACAGTTCTGGAACATAGAAGGATGAAGCAGACATTGTGAGCAAGCCAGCTGATTTAAGGACTCCCAGGTGGGATCTGTGATTAGACAGACAGACAGATAGAGCTGCCAAGAGTTGTGCTCCATACAGACTGTTGGTGGAATGGACTGGCTGTAGGGGAGGTAGAGGCCAGATTCCACCAGTTGTGTTTAACACCCCAGGACTGGGGCCAAACTGTGAACTTACCACAGGGATGTTCAGTGTTGCCATGCCTGTAACCACACTCAAGCTCAGATGGGCAAATTTTTTATATATTATATATATATTTATTTATTTTTTTAATTTCTTACCCCACCCTTCCTGCCAAAGGTGGCTCAGGGCGGCTTACAATATTAAAATATAAAATATACATATAAAACATAAACCATAAATACAAAAAACATGAAACACCCCCAACCTCACACCATCCCCCCAACTCCTCTTCACCCCAACCCCCCAACTCACCCGTATCAACCACAACTCCCTGCCTACCCTAGCCCCCACTGCTAAGTATCTTCCAGATTCAGTCTCTCTTGCATTGCTGAGTACAGTCCCGCAGTCACATTCTCTTGTTCAACGTTTTTAATTATTTATACTGTTGCTTTATGTATTTTATTGTTGTTCTAGTGTTGTGAGCCGCCCCGAGATGCCGTGGGCATGAGGGGGTGGCTAATAAATGTGAAGAAATAAATAAAATAAATAAACGTCTGGGCTCAATCCTTCACTATCACTGGTGTACTGCCCCTGTACAGAGTCACTCCCCCACCTAGCTAGATGCCTTGACGGCCAATGTTAGGAGTGCCTATATTCTCCATCACTTTGTAACACCGTGCAGCTACCCCAGGTAACTGCACCCTGTTACAAAAGGAAATTAGGTTTTTACCACAGCAACTTAGGCCAATGGACTTCGTGGAGTCACAGGACCACAGAATGAGCGGGGAAATTCAAGTGGCTAGACAAGTGAGGAATGGCCCATGGGATGAATCCCAGATGAACCCATTAAAAGTTGAGATGGGGTGTCAGATGAAGGTACTACCTTCAAGGTAGTGTTGTGGTGAGGCATGAATAAGGAAGTGCAAGCACAACCAGAAGGCCCAGGGGTACTGGCGCGTGGGAGTCAGACAGGTCAAACAAACAAAAATACCTGCCAGACAGAAGTTTTACAGGGTCAAGATGAAGGTGTACAAGTGGGGAAGGTCGTGGGGAACACAGAGAGATAATCCCATAAATAGTGCACAACAAGACCCAGACGTAAGGGAAAAGGTTGTAAACTTGGCCATTTTTGTAATAGCAAAGGGAAAGGATCAAAAGCAGGAACTGTTGGCAGACAAAGCAGATGCTTTAGGGGAATTTTTAAAAAGTTGTCCTGAAGCAAGAACAACTAAATCAGTATAAGGAATGCTCAGGATTGTACGGCTGTGACTGGTGTGATGCAGATTGTTTTATATTACAGAGGTGCAGTATTAGTTAAGGCGAGATGGCATTTTCATTGACTCTCTGTCTATGTTTAATGTGGGGGTTTTGAGTCACTTGATTTCCAGACTACAACTAAAATCTGTTGCGGGGGATTTCTACTTTACTGAGGGGTGTATCTGAATGGTTTAGAAAATTAAAGTGCAATATCGAATAATTGCTACTGAATTTGGGGGGGGGGGGAAGGTGTTTTAATAAAACGTTATCATTAAGAAAAGAGGCTGTTGAACGGAAGGGAAGAAATCCTTATGTCGTGCATGTGTGTTTTGTCTCTGTGCTGGGAACTTTGAATATACATCATGTCGAGAAAGAATGTGAGCTGAGAGATCAGGTTGCTAGGAGAAAATAAATGCTGTTTTGCGACAGAGAGACTTGGTAGGAGGAGAGGTCACCCTGAGGTGACACAGTGTGTGGAGAGGTTGCATAACCTACGGTTTTCGGCTGGGTAAATATAGGAAGGGCTTTGAAGACCTAATAACGGACTTTAAAAATCTCAGTGAAGTTTACTTGACAGATTGAGGTACAGAGTGGAAAGTCGTGTGCTGGTGTCTGGGGGAAAGGGGAGGCTATGTGGGGTATAGTCATGTACCCTTGAGTCGGGGCAATGGTTGCAAGACCCTTGGGGATAAGCATTGTATTTATGATGCAAACTTGAAAATGTAACAGTGGTTACGCAGTTCTGTGTTACGTCACATATGCTAGAAAGTCTGCAGAATATCTATTTTTACAATGTAATTGTACTCCATCACTTCCCATCCAAATTAGGTTTATCAGCTGGAAAAAACAGACTATAAAATGGGGAACATTGCATATTGTGAACCATTAGTTGGCCTCAAAATTAGCTTTACCAGCCAGAAAAATTAGAATAATTAAAAAAGGAACGTTGTATATACACCCAGCACCTCTTCTCCAACACCATGTAATGTCACAACAAAACATCTAATGCAAGACAGTATGTCTTTCCAGAACATAACAAACATGTGCACGCTTTCCAATGCACATGACAGCGATCCCTATTGTTCACTAACTATACTGTTGTAAAACAGTATACGGATGCTAGACCCGTAAGATTGAGGTTTTTTTGTTTTGGTCATCAGCATTCATATGGAAAGCCCTGGGACTTTGTATTATTGTGCCATTGTGCACTGCATGTACACTTTAATGGGTGGTCTAAGGGTCCCACCTTATTCCTTTGCAGGACAGGATCTCTTTTAATTTGTTTCTATCTTGGTCTACTTTTGTAAGACCCATCTCCCACAAGGGGAGAGGACTGGATGTTGCAGCATCAGCACAAAATAAGCAGATGCTATCGTTAATAAAGGATCAAACCTCAGGAAGGCACTAAAGAAAGTGCAGGTGCTGAAAAGGGAAAAAGACAGCACATAAGAGAAAACATGGTGCTGGAGAAGAGGTGCTGGGTGTATATACAACATTCCTTTTTTATTATTATTCTCATTTTTCTGTCTCATAAAGCTAATTTTGAGGCCAACTGATGGTTCACAATATACAATGTCCCCCATTTTGTAGTCTGATTTTTCCAGCTGATAAAACCTAATCTGGATGGGAAGTGATGGAGCAGAATTACATTGTAAATCGCAGCATGTGTATGTGTCCTTCCTCGAGGAGAAGCAGCCCCGGCTGACACCTCATTGGATGACTGCAAATATTATGTGAAAGACAGCCCTTTGAAGAAGCAACACATGGTACTATTAATAAGATGGATTCTGAAACCAGCAAGTGGAAAACAGCAGAGATGGATGATGGGGAAGGGGAAGAGTAGGATCAGAGGACAACAAGAGAGGCAGACAGTGGCTCAAACTAAGACAGCTTGTAGATGAGATGGGAGCAGCGATCGTGGCAGGGAGGGTCATGTGAAACAGCACCCATATGCATGGTGTTTAAAATGTTATTTGGTGATTTCTACTGTGATTTCAATCACAGATTATAACCCTGTAATCTGAGTGAAACTGTGACAGAAATGACCAAATAACATTTTAAACTCCGTGCACATGAGTGGTGTTTCACGTGACCCTGCCCTGACACGATCGTTGCTCACTGCACTCCCCTGACCCCCTCCTGTCTCATGTACAAGCGGCCTAAGATGCTGGGCACAAAACAAGGCAATGATTGGTAATTTGGTTTTATAGTGTTCTTGGTAAGAATAAGGCAACGCAGCTAGTATTGTAGACATATGGAGCGTTTCCTGTTTCGTTGTAACAGAAAAATGTTACACCTCTTATTATTTATTTATTTATTTATTTATTTATTTATTTAATTAATTAATTAATTAATTAATTAATTAAAACAATTTTCTATCCCGCCCCTCCTGCTCCAGGCAGCCCGGACAGTTATACCAAATTTATACCTGACAGTTTTCCTAATTCAGCAGCCGGCATGTGATAACCAGTTGACCACCCTAAATAGTGGCTTTTGTTCTCATTTTGATACTTTGAGAAAATAGATGCCAGGTGTTAGTCTAGCGCAGACATTAAATGCATCCATTCTATTCAAACTACACAGAGTGTGCTCATGTATACACACACCAGCTGCTACTGAGTGATGGCACTACAATAGGCGTTTGTTTTCTCACCCCAATTTAATATTTGCAAAACAGCCAAAGTATCAGAAATCTGAGGGGCAGATATTTATTTATTTATTTATTATCATTAAAATAATATTAATTTTGTTCTGTAATAGTTTGCAAAATTTTCTTTGCTCCATGTGCTGTAAGTAAAAAACAGGTCCTAAAGGAGCTGACAGTGTCCCTTAATCAAGATGAATCATTTTGGTATTCATGTAGAGGTGATATAAAGTGTCACTGAAGTTCTAAGGCAATTTATTAAGAAATAATGTATGATAAAATATGACAAAGTGAAATGGTCTCTCCCTCACAATACACAATATGTATGTATATTCTACATTTTCCCCCAAACAGAAGACCAAACCACTTAGTATGCAGCCACTATTTTGGCAATTAATACTGCAATGAATGAGGTAATGCCATTGCAGATGTCAACGAGAGTAATGTACATTTTGATTTATTTGGTCCAGAGTGAGCAAGAGCTTGGAGAAAAGTAACAAACTCTTTTTACAACTTCTGTGAATTTCTCTGTCTTGGATCTCTGCCTTCTAAGAATAAGCATCTCCAAAATAAATCAGCTACAATTAGCAGACCTACAATTTGATTATGCCTTTGATATTTTCATTTCTAGTAGGCCTGGAGTTTTAAACTGAAGGTGGAAGTGGCTTTTTAAAAAAAATAAAAAATAAAAAAATCCAACCCATCACCATGTGTTTTTGGGATAACTGGCTTATCCACTGAAGGTATAGAAAACTGGTTTCATCAGATATGCTCTCCAAGGTTATGAGAAAGTGGTTCCCTGTAAACATTTTGTGCAGCTATGTATTTCATTAAAGAATTAGCATGCCAGATTAAAAGATAATACAAAGCATACTGACTGATTCTGATTAACAACTTTGAATTCAAGAGTACAGCTTCTTTCATCATGTCATTTAGTTCTGATTCTGAAAACTAAAAATTGCCTACTGTGGGATATAGAATTTCAGTGCTGCTTGAAGACAGGCCATCTAGTGATGACTGTGTGGTCAGGAATATGTTTGCTTTAGCAGTTAAGGGAATCCAGACTCAAACCCAGTTGGTTTTTAATTCAGCTGAATCACCAGAACTTGATGAAATGCCATAAGGCAGTAAAAGAAAGCAGATCCTTCACAATGGAAGAGCTGACATCACCCTTGCAGCTGCCAAACCATCAACAACTTGGAAAGCTACTTTTTAAAGGGACAATGCAAAATTATGACAACTGAGTGTCTACAATGCAGATTTGTTGTAGTTTCTTTCAAATCCCCATAAATGCTCTTAATTTCCAGTGAGTACCTCAAAAGTTATTTTCTTACCTTATTTGGTCTTTCTTATTAACATTTTTATTACAGAAGAATGTGCAATCATTTTAATCCTACATAATGTAACCACCGCTGTTTGCAATTCTGTTGAGTGATTAAACTCTCAAATGTATTTGCAAATGTGAATTTCCAGTTGCAAAAAGAGTTGGAATGTCCTGACACTGTATTTAAATGTTCTGATTTTATTTCCAATATGTAACCTGGATTTCTGTAGAAATTACTTGTTAGCATGCGAATGGCATGAAATTATGTTCTTTACATAAAGGCATGCTGTTATCAAATACCGTATTAAGCAGTCAGAGAAAAGGTCTGAAAGAATTTTCCTATTTCAACAAAAAGAAACAAAACACAGTAATATAAACATGAAAATTATGACGACACTCAAATCCATATTTTATAAAGCTATGTCTTTCTATTTATATTACACACATACACAGTACACACAGATATATATTACAGAGCCGTGGGAGCGACTCTATAGTTAAGGCAGATTGCACACTCTGTTAAAATCATAAAAATCCTACTCGTTATAAGATTGGGATGATTTTTCCTATCATTGTGAAATTTTATAGGGAAGATTGCCTGGGTGGGGGTGGAGGGGTAGAAGCTGTCCAACTTACAGAAAGAACGGTTGAGAAATGGCTGTGTTATACAAGTTTGAAATTTAGAGGCAGAACTGTTATTTCTGGATTTTGCAACCGTTTTCTGTTGAGAGAAAAGTGTGTTTAAAGTTATATCTCTGGAGATGTAGAGGTGTCAGAAAATTCAAAAATGCATTCTAGTCATTTCCTGAGTTTGGATTTTTAAAATGCATTGTGTAGTTGCCGCTCGAAGGAGAAGCAGACTTTAGAAACGCACACCTGGGAGGAAAGGCAGGAATGATCAGAGAAGAATGGGGGGAGGTGCTATCCTGAGGGGTAGGGAGACACTAGGGGGCAGGGGAGCAAGTTTTGCTGAGTCTTACCAGTGTGTAGGAGAACAACTCGAGGAAGCTCCTGAGGTGTATTTTTTTGGTTAAAGCACGGAGGTATACATGTAGTCTGGAAATATAAGTAGTGCACAAAATGTACGTAATTTGTAGATACTCTTTGGGTACATTTTCTCCAAAGTACATAATTTTACAAAGTACACTTTTACAGTGCCAGGAAGTTCCGTAAATTGAGCAGTTCCAGAAATTGATGGAAAATGACAGAACCTAACTATCTTCATTTTGTGTTAGGCCAACAATAGATTTAGTGGGATGTTCGGAAACTGGGGTGTGAGAAATTGGGGAAAAGATGGTGGATTTGGGGGTGGGCAGGTTTGTGGCCATGGCCATGGTGGGCAGGGAAGGTGGAGGGATTGCTCACCCCAAGTCTGGGATTACTTCATTCAGCCCCCTGGTCCCTCAAACTGGCCCTAGAAGAGGCACCATGTACCTGTTGCACTGCAGTGTTGCACTGGGGGGGTTGATCATGGCACCTCCACCCTGTTCTGCTATCTAGCAGACGTTCATGGCACAGAGCAGGGCAGCACAAAGCAGAGTGCTCTCAGGGCAGCACGACCTGGAATGGGCAGCTGTTTTGGCAAGGTGCCACTGCAGTTTTTCATCACTTTCCTGGCAATTTCCAGCACTTCTCCAAGAGGAGGGAGTTCCATAATTGTGCAGCAGTCACTGAGAACGCCTCCCCATATGCCCTGGCTGTAGACATTTCACTGGTAGGTGGTATGGGCGCTCTCAGCTGACCTCAGAGACCATGAGGGAGGAGACAGTCTTTCAAATACCTGGGGCTCAAGCCATTTAGGACTTTATAGATCAAAAACAGCACCTTGAATTGTGCCTGGAAAGTTATTTGAAGCCAGTGCAGACTCTGGGGTACTGGTGTAATGTGCTCCTGGCAACCTGCCCCAAACAGAAGACGGGCCATCATATTCTGCACTAACTGCAGCTTCCAAATAGTCATCAAGGGCAGCCCCAGAGAAAGCGCACTTGAGTATTATAGTAGTAGTATATGGAAGGAACAAGGCTGATGGATGCAGGATGTGAACAAGGAGACACGACTGGTGGCAGCCCAGCAGCAGGGGAAGTGTTTGCATGGGGAGGGGGCAGCCAGGCTCTGGGGGAGTGTTTAGGGAGCACAAGGCTGAAAAATGGGTGATATGTCTTCATGCATGAGTCTGGGGGGCAGGCAGGGGTGTGTGTGTGGAGTGAATATATTGGTAATGGGCAGACAAGTGTTGGGAGCAGTGTATATTGGGGGGACAAGTCTGAGAGATGGGTGATGTGTATCCATGGACGAGACTGGGGGGCAGCAAGGGACAGGGAGCAGTGTTTGTAGGAAGGGAGTATCCAAGTGCTGGGGGATATATATGAAGGGGGGGAGAAAGCTGAGAGAGGGGTGATGTGTATTCAGGGACAAGGTTTGGGGGATAAGTGTATGTTTGCTTTTGTATGTGCTTTCAGTTGGGATTGGGACAACGTGATATCCAAGTACTGGGGGTGGGGTGTATATGGAGGGAACAAGGTAGATAGGTATGAGATGGTGTGACAGGACTGGGACCTCTCTACCCTACTAGGCTAGTTGTGACTCAGCTTCCCCACTTATGCTCCCACTGGACCAGCTCAATCCAGAACTGTCCAGCTGGAGCGCAAGTGGGGAAACTGAGTCCCAGCTAGCCTAGAGTGGGGTAGAGAGATCCCAGTCCTATCACAGATGGGTAGCCTGATCCCCTTAGGAGAGCTGTACCTGTGGGGAAAGCAGGTGGCTGTGGCTCCTCAATCAGGAGTCACAGCCTACAAGCAGCAGAATCTTCTTCCAGTACAGTATAGTACTCCAATGCATGCTATACCAGGACAAATATTTGCTGCCCTTAATCATCTTTGTAGTAAGCAGATGCACTTGAGCTGCTGCCTGCGAGGGGAACTATAAATGAAGGAGAAATTGTGGTTACAGTGGAGACAGAAATCAAGTCCATAATATTGGGGTGGAGAGGAGCTTGTTGTTTCCAGATTCAGTGTTATCCCCAACCTGCAGAAGAGGAGGGCTGGGGCTGAAAAATCAAGGCAAAGTGTGGGTGCGTGGAGCCCAAGTTTTAAGCAAGCACAATATGCGAGACTGCACAACGTCTTTAGTGCTTATGTGGCATGGACGTTAAGGCAAGAGCCTTAACTTACAATTTCCATGCTTTTGGAGCACGAGTTACACAATGTGTCCTCAGACTTAGGATGCAGCATGTCGCTTGCTCTGCCTCATGGCGGGGGGAACATCTGGTGGTCACCAGCCCCACTACATTGCATGCATAGAGCGCCAGTGTGGTGTAGTGGAAAAGGTGCTGAACTTGAACCTCAGAAGCCAGAGCTTGAATCCTTCCCTAGCCATTAACTCATTGGTGGCCTTGGGCAAGTCACAACCTCTCAGCCTGTTCCCCATAAAGGGGAATGTTTGTGTGTCTGTCTCTCTCTGTGTTCCCCTCACCCGTGTCCATCTCAGATTGTAAGCCCACTGGGCAGGGACCCATCTCTAATAACAACAATTGTAAAGCACCAGGTACACCGCTGCTGCTGCTACTATATGGCAGTTGGCCAGCCAGGGGCCATGGAACATCGCTCCCTCTTCCCCCCCCCCCTAGAGGGGGGGGGGCCTGGGGAGGGCTCCTTCCGGGCCGCACCCCATAACACCAGGGGTGGTTGCTGACCGTGCCAGAGGCACGTGTTGGGGGATCGTGCCCTTCGGTCAGGCCTGGAGGTTGGAATGGAGGGGTCGATGGTGGGGTTGCCCAATGTGAGGTTTCTACTGGTGAAAGTTGTAAGGAGGCCTTCCTCTCCCTCCAGTGAGAGAGGGGTGGAGAGGGAGGACTATCCCTGGTGGCAGCAGGGGATGGAAGGAAGGATGGTTTGATACTGGTAGAGTGGGTATTGGGATGGGTTAGTAAGGCATATTGTTAGATGCTATTATTATTGAAATGTTAAATGGGAGGGTAGGGTTTTCTTGTGTATTATGATATATTTAGTGTTGGGTTTCCCCTGCGTGGGACAAAAACCCTAATATAGTATTTACTATTGATGTGAGCCACCTCGAGCCAATTTTGGTTAGGAGAGTGCGAGGTATAAATTAAAGATGAAAAATGAAATAAATGCATAATAACAATAACAACAACAACAACAACATAGTCTGAATGCCCAGAGTGGGGTAAGGCTGCCTAAGGCATGGGCAGAGTTTTGTGTGGCTGCACCACGGAGACTTGTATGGCTGAACCCATTGTTTGACCAATATGTATTTAGACACATGCTATTTACAACCACTTTGTTCTTCTGTGTACTCCCCCCACAGTGCTCAGAAGCAGTCAAGTTCTGAAGTGTAAGAGTTCAATTTATTATAACTAAGGTTTATAATTGTGTGCTGAACAAAATTGGCTCTAAATCCACCTGCTTCAAGTGGTAACCTAGTAAGAATATATGTTTGGATACATCCATATACTTTTGGCTTAAACCCTCTTATTTTGGTAATTTGCTGTCACTTCAGAAAACATGTTTCTTGAGATTGATATTTTCTGATGGCAGAACACCAGCTAATTCAATAGTCAGGCACAGACTCAACTATGACTTACAAATGGGCAACCCGTTTACTATTTTATGAATACATGATGAGGAAAATAGAGCAAAATCTCTCTCACCTTCCTCTCCTAAACCCTTGAAAGAAAAAGAAAGAAAGATCTCAGTTTCCACAAAAAGGGGTGATGTCTTCAGAACACTGGGACAAAAAGATGACCTGGAACGGTGTACTGAATTGATCTAAAGAAGGATGCAATGGTTATCCAAAGAAGAGAAAGTTACAAGAGTCAAGGTGGGAGATGAAAGAGGACTAGACATAAGCTTTAGCAAAGTGGACAAAATAAAAGGCTAGATGGTAGAGATGTTAATGGAGGAAGAAGAGGTAAAGTCTGAACCCAGCCTGGATGCACGATCCAGAGAGAAAGCCAAGGAGGACAACCAGGTTATGGTTGAGATAATCACAATTGTTAAGTCAATAATGCTAGAGTGAAGGCAGTCAGGCTGGAAGATACGAAATATAGGTTTTGTCATGCTATGTTTATGTTAATGGAGAATATGTAAATAGTCTTGGCTTTGCTCATTGCCAGGTCCAGCAAAACACAGCCCATTTTCCTGACCCAGCTTTCTAACCATTTCCCCCCTGTTTTTCTGGTATTTAAAATAGAATGGAGAGAGGCTGGCTGACAATGCATGAACATGTGATTATATCTATTAAAAGATTTCTTCTCAATACACAATTTATATAATTTTAAGTCATTGAAGTAGAACTCAGGAAAGTAACTACATTATTATGGTCAAAACTAGAACAGTGGACAAGGAAAATAACTCATCTTGTGAAGCACGGAGTCGCCTGAACTTTCAAGTCAAAAGAAGGTTAGAGAGCATTTATTATCTTGCAAGATCAGTCTCAATACGCGTAGGCCAGATTGTTATAAGTGAGAGAGATTAAATGCTGGACTACAAATTCACATATTCCATGGTGTCAAAAAAGAATGTTGCCTTCAGCACTTTGGGTGGGAAAACGGTGATTTGACGCAAAGCTGTTTTGACACCTCTGTGCACATGAGAAGTTATTCATATCTTGCTTGTGGGGTTGTGTGAAGGAGGTTATTGAGCCCACCTGTTTTTACTTCTCCTTTCCAGGCATAATTTCTGCACTCCCCTCAAGAAGGGTCAGGGGCTGCAAAGGGCTGGGATCTGCTAGCTGCTTGTGGCATTGTGTGAAGGAGGTTATTGAGCCCACTTGTTTTTACTTCTTCTTCCCAGGCATAATTTCTGCACTCCCCTCTAGAAGGGCCAGGGGCTGCCAAGGGTGGTGCCCTTGGGTGGCAACCAAAGGGTGCATGCCGTTGGTGGCCGTTCGGTGACAGGAAGGGGCAGCGAGGCCCCTTTCTGTGAGACTAGTTGTGACAGCAGATGGAGAGGAACCCTCTGCCTCCCCAGCAGGAGACCGTTCCAGAACCCTAAACCCAAGCTGTGTTGTTGAGATAGCCTGGATTCCTAGGCTGGCTGGGAAAGAATCTTTACCTTGTGGAAAGTGTTTAAGGCGGTTTTGTTGCCAGGCACATGAAGTGGGGTGGTGGGGAGCGATAGTCCCATTTTCAATCTGTGTCAAGGAGAGGTGGTTCCAGCTTTGGAGCAGTGCAGGAGGTGGAGATGTGGCCAAGGGGAGAGCTCTGGCACCTGGGAGATAGCCAGGAAGCTGCTGGGCTAGAGAGAAGCCATGGAGTACCCGAGGAGAGGCAAGACAACTTTGACCAACCCTTCCAGGTAATCTGCAAGGAGCAGAAGGAGAAATGGGACTTAAGATCTGCCCAATCAAGTTTCAAGATGAGCCAGATATCTTCTCCTGTTTGTATCTGACAAGACTTGCCTATTTAAGTTCTGGAAGAGGAAGGAATTTTAATTGTTGAGGTGGGGTTTTTTTTTGGCTTATCTTCAACTGGTGAACCCTAGGATTTTTGCCAGTGCCACGATCTTGTAACTGATTTCACTGGGTTAGAACCAAGGGAATAAGCTTTTGTTGTCTGTGCACCTCCTTGCTGATTTTATTTAGTATACCACATAGTGATGGTACTTACGAGGAGCTTAACCGAGCAATTAGCATTGCTGGATACCACAAAATCGTTTCCAGCCCCAGTGATGGATCAATCTAAGATTACAAATTATTTTTTTCCCCAGTTGGAGGTGGAAAAGGCCGGGGAGGATGATGTCCCTGATCATTTACAAGTTCTTGGGGACCATGAGGGATTGAATAATATTCCCCCAGAATTCCTTAATAGGCTTCACACCCAGACAGGAATCACCGATTCCATCTTAGATGATATTATACAATCCAAGTCACTTGATGGACATGGTCATTTATTGGATCCACCCTTTTCAGATCTAAAGGATGAATCTGACCCAGTGGCTACTGTGTCAACTGACCAGTCAGTTTGGGAGATATGGGGAACAAAATGTGTTATGTCAGGTCATCTAATAGCAGTTATATTTCAGGATATCAAGAAGTTACATGATCTCCTATTGGACATAAATGCTATACTATTGACTCTGGCTAGGTTTATGATGTCCCCAGGGAGAATTGTGGCTAATGAGGGATTAGGGGGGAGCCTAGCCAGGGAATCCCAAGGAGACAAATTAATGACTAATGAGCAAAGGATGCATCGAAATGATGATTTAATCTTGTCAAAGAAGAATAGACCTTCCCCATGGAAAAAACAAAAAAATAAAAGATATAAAGGGAATTCAAATACAGTTAAGAAAAGTAAAAATATAAAAACAGGAAGATTAGGTCAAGGGAAATCCGTCGCACTAAGAGACGAATGAATTTTCATAAGCTATTCCAGTTACTAGCCAATCAATCATAGGAAAAGACAAGGAAGCTCCAGAGAACGGGACCAAGGAAAGAAAACAAGGTTCTTACTGGTCCCCTAGTGGTGAAAGAGCTCCAGCAACCTTTAGAAGCATTTGAGCAGGAAGAAGTGATATGCAAAAGCAATTCAATTCATATGGCCCAGAGTGGTGGTGATATTATCCAGGATCCCTGGGCCCTTACAATTTGGGAAAACATTCTAGGAAGGATCCTCTTCCCCAGGCTAAACCTAGAGTACGACCAATTATTGATAGCTGGCATTCACAACTGATTCAAACAAAATTGGCTTTTATAAACTACCCAAAACCTAAAGGGTTATTGAGTCAAACAGAGTGCATCAAACATCTATTACAGATAATTAAAAAGGTAACTTTTAATTTAATTTCTCCTACAGATATACGATGTATCAAATATCTTTTTATAATTATATTAAAGCCAGGGCTATAGTCACCTTCAAATCGGTTTATGTTGCCCAGAAGATTTATGGACTTAAGTCACAGCTTGTGAGACTGGGTATTCAAGTGACCAGATTTTATAAGAATACAACACCTATTTCTATTGCTAAGACTAGAGATGATCCACTCAAGAACAAATTTTTTCAACATTATGAACTGGCACATTCATGTAACTTAATTGATTTTGATCAGATACTTAGTACAACAGGACCCCCCCAGTGACAATGGGATACAAAGCTCTGGAAATAAAACTCCCATGGAGGAACTACATTCTTTGAACCTACTAGTAGACCGATAGGTTGGATGGTGGGGAAGACTAGTTGTCAAAATAAGGAAAATTTCCCTGGTTCAACAGGTATTGAGAGTCCAGGGGGTGAGGCTGTGGAAGAGGATATTAATGACGCTAAAGACACAGCATTGATATCCATCTTTGAGATACTACCAATTGAAGTTCAGAGTGACATTATTGAACAACTAGGGACATTGCATGTGACATTGACTGATATTAAAGATAAAGGACCGACTGTACCTCTGGATCCTCTGATTCAGGTAACTCGTCCCCTCAACAATGGGAGAAGCCCACCCATCATTGTTGAGGCCTCACCAGCCCCTCCATTGATCTTGCCATGAGGGTACAAATTCTGGTCTGATCCTGACCAGTCTATAACCAAGGACACTGATATACTGCAGAACAAGTTTCTGTGTTCTTTTCTGGGTCTGCCACCATCATTCCTGGCCCCCTTCCTCAGATTGGAAAGGGGGATGGATTCGATTTTTTCCAAAGTTCATGTTTGTATATTAAAATACCAGTTTAAACTTTGGGTGAATTCTCCTTTATCATTGTCAAAACCTTGTCTCCTTGAGGATATGACCCTTCAACGTTTGAAGCAATCCCCCTGGATGGGCTTTCTTAGATATACTCTTAATACTCTGGGCATGGGTGATTACTTAATTTCCACTTTTAATTACACTTACACGCTGGATTAGACCTGATTTGGACTGCCAGATGTTATTTTATTTATTCTTGTTGGGTTATTACCCATTTGTGTTTGGTTTGTTTCTGTGTTGATGTTTGTTGTAAGGAATTTTGGCAAAAGCTTGCTTCCCCAATAATAATAAATAATAAGTTTTAATTTCAGGGGCGTGGGTTGTTTGCTCCACTGCTCCATGTAGGAGTAAATATTGTATTATGTAATTTTAAATTATTACTTTGTAAAGTTTATTTTGTATATTATTTTTTTTATTATTTAAATTTGTTGTCTTAGTGTATTGTGTGTTTAAACGTTTTGGCTATGGTGCGAGCTGATGCCAAGTAAAATAAAACTTGAAATATCTAATTAGAGCTAGTACCTTACATAGATATTTACTTTAAATGCTTTTGAGACTATTGTTAAGAGATCCAAGTTGGGAAAAAACTCAGTGTAACAGGGAGCAGCTTAAGAGGGATGCTGCCCCTTTAAGAGAAGCAGCACCAGCTCGGTTGAAGGTGCTACCAAAGGCAGAGGAGCTATAGTATGTCAGAGGAAGCGCATGGTTGCCTCCCACTGGAAGTCGGGCATGGCTGAGCCAACCCAAAGGTTAAAAAGGCTGAACAGAAAGCTCAGTAGGGAGGGAGAGAACACTGGAGGAGGCAGGAGCTAGCTAGAGCTCTGCCTCCAGAGCAAACCTGACCCAGAATGTGTTGCCTGGGCAGAGAGGGCTTGGAAGTTGCTTGGAAACCGCCAAAGGAGACTGCTGAAGCTGCAGGGCTTAGGCGGCTGTGCCGGCAGCCTACACAGGAAGCTCCTTGGAGCTGTGGAGACAGGAATGTGAGTGGGACTTGGTCTCCATACAAACCCCCTCAGAGGGATTGCCTGAGTAAAAGGGCTTGCTACATGGCTGCAGGGTGTTGGCAGACAAGCTGGCAGCCTGGAGAAGTGTGCCACGCTTCCTAGAGAGCAGCTGGGACTGTGCTGGCCCACAGAGACTAAGTCTGAATGATGTACGATTGTGAATGGTGGAGAGTGAACACTGAATTAAAGAACACTGAAGCTAATTCCTTTGGAGAGACAATGATTTGTGGGGACTGGTCCAACAGGGAGTTACCCCGGTTGGACCGCACCTGGTTGCCCGCAGTCCTGCTTGTTCCTTTATAAATACATTTTTAAAAATGGCATCGGATGGCCAAGCAGGTGGTGGTAGGCTGATCTACCGGGAGTAGGGCACTGGGGAAAAAGAGAATTTCTGAATGGTGCATAAATACTTGGGAATCCGTATTTATTACAGTTTGTGTCTGTTTTTAAAAATGTTTCATGAACATTGGAGAGGCATGTGTACATTTACATACAAAATTTCAAACTGCTTTGAGCCATAATAATGATCCTTCCCTTATCAGCACAACACAGTACGTACCCTCAACTCACCTCTATCAAGAAATCAGAAGTAAACAGATAAAACATGTCTTTCCATATGCGCAGAAGGAGGGGAATACATTTTTTGTTAAAAAAATCAGCAGACCACGGCTCTGTCAAATTAGTTTGGGGATTAAGTACCTGTGTTTATTTATTTGTTTTATTTATTTAAATGTATACATTTAAATACTAAATGTATATTGAAATGTATTCCCCTAAGGCTCAACGAGGCCTGCCAGTAGCAGCTCACTTCACTAAAAATTTTCTTCTCCCAAGCTTCTCTTAATCTAAGAACCATTGTCTTGGGCACTTCAGCTAAGCTGAACTGCAACAGTAACACAGGACAACACTCTCTTAAAATATGTCCCTGTAGCCCACAAGAGCATAATGGCCTGCCTGGCTGTAGCGGCTCATGGAGCATTCTTTTGAGAAAAACTGGCACTGCTAGACATTCAGCCGGCCAGAGCAAATGCTATCATCAGCAGGCAGTACTGACCAGCCAACATTAGGTCATGCGCTATGCAAATGTTTCTTCTGCTCAGAGAAGTAACATGCAGCCAGAAGTGCACTGGGCCATTCCATCCAGCTACTTCAGGATTACATGCGTCAAACACAATATCTACATGTCACTGTCCCCACCATATTGGTTTATTTATTTATTTATATCAGGGCCGGCCTTAGCCTAAGCAGGGCTCAGGGCGGGGAAGAAATGTGGGGCCCCATATCTCAGGCAGTGTGCTACCTGGGCCTGGGCGGAGGGGCACTCCCCTCTGCCCATCCCCAAGCCTGAGCGGCCATTCGGATTCTGAATCAGATCCAATTACCTGATCCACTGCCGCTGCTGCCATCACCGCCACCTCTGGCCTGGGCCCCGCGTCAGGCTCAGAGCTGCAGGTGGGGCAAGCACCGTGGCAGCAGATTAAATCTACCACCACGCTGCCCACCGCCACCGGAAGTTCCTCCCCCCCCACGCCCCTGCTGCCTGTCATAGTCTCGGCCAGGGGAAATGAGGGAGAGAGAGACAGAGGCCCCGCCTCTCCCTCATTTTCCCTGGCCAAAACAGCCAGGCAGTGGAGGGGGCCAACAGCGTGAGGGAGAGGCAGGGCCTCTGCCTGCTTCTCCCTCACTACTGGCGGACGTGAGGGAAGAAGCAGAGGCCCCGCCTCTCCCTCACTCCATGGGTGCCCCCCCCACCTGTCAGTCTCTCGGCCAGTGGAAATGAGGGAGTGGCGAGGCATTTACCTCTCTCTCCCTTGTTTCCCCTGGCCGAGACTGTGACAGGCAGCGGAGGGGGGGGGCACGGAGTGTGGGAAAGGTGGGGGCCTCTGCTTCTCCCTCACTTCTGCTGGCCCCCTCTGCTCCCTGTCAGTCGGAGTTGGCCGGTAACCCCATGGTCAGGGTCCCCAGCTCCCGGCCACTGTCAGGCTGGGAGCTGGGGACCCTGAGTGTGGGGCCCACCCAGGAGCGGGGCCCGGAACAGCCACCCCAAGCAGGCCCGCGGTAGGGCCAGCCCTGGTTTATATGTATATACATTTTTACTCCACCCCTCCGGCTACAAGCAACTCTATATTGGCTTTCCTCCGTCAAGGCAGGAAAGCCCAACCACCTCGCCAGTTAATTACATCTATATTTAATTAATGTACTAAGGAGGAGAAAACTAAATTGGACTCATTCCAGTGAGAATCTTATTACCAACCTCCATTTTGAAAAGCTTAGTTTTTGGCTAAACTCATACCTATGATGAGCTGAAAAACAGACATTCTTAACAAAGCAGCATAATTGGCTAAATTTCCAACTCCTGTGATTATGGCACTAAAGCAGTTCTGGGAAAAGGAACTTCATAGCCTTTTATGAACTAATGTTTTCCACTTGCAGGGTGGACAATACAGTTCTATTCAAGATGAAATAACATATGCTTTTCTATGCAGTTGCTTGGAGATAACTGCCAATCTTGAGTGCTTGAGGCACTTGCTCCTTGGCTGCATGCCTCTCAATGCACCTGAGACATGCGGCTCTCTCTCAGCAGCTCCGCAAAACTGGAGTGCTTCAGAGCTCAGGAGACCGCAGAGTACAGGCTGGGGATGATTTAGAATGTGGGACAGTTAGCAATACACACTGCAGATGAGATCACTGCAACTCCATTTTATGGCAAAGTGACAAAATGGATAGCGTCCTACTGTATTTACTGTGTCCTATTCACCCAGAGAAGAGGTAGCATTGCTTTAGGGGGGGAAAACAAACAAATCCCAAGCATTAAAGTGATCTCAGACCAACCTGCAAGTCCTCAAGCACTCTATTGGCAGAAGCCCCATTCACTTCAATGGAGCTTTCACTGGTGCAAGTGCTTTGAGGACTTGGCTATTCACTCCTAATAAAACTGTAGCGATTAATTGCATACTCACATGGGGAAGTGTCCACAAACATAGGGTCTATGTTATGAAGCAGCTCCTTTCTGGGAGAAGGGTTTCCTTCACTAGAACAAAGTTCATTAGAAGAACATTAATTTCCTTCTCGACATACTATGAATACACATCTGCTATTTTAATATTTCCTTTTGTTATGATTGTAGGAAACAATTGAATCCATTAACCATTTAACATACAAAAACTACTGTACTGAAAAAATGGATTTAAAATATTAGTTTTTTTAATTTCCTCTTTAAAATCTGAAGTTAGCACCCTGACTTAAATATTCACTACAACACATCCGCATTTTAGAGACTTTAACAGATACTGGACTATTCCTTGATGCCCAGGTTTGAAGTGTAGCCAATGATGCCTCTATCTAGTCCTGGCAAGAGGGTACAACTGCCTCCTCAGATGCGGACTTCATGTGGTTATTTATACTTAGTAACAGACACTGGATAAAAAATGTTAAACATGCTGCGACAACTTGAGATCATCCAGAAGATTTCAGGCAGTGCAACATGCTGCCATCCACTCGACAATGTGTCATGTAGACAATGCACATGACACTAGTGTTCTGTAGCATGCAATAGCCGCCACTAAATTTCAGGGTGGGTTTTAAGGTATTGGTTTTACGTACAAACCTCTAGTTATCTGGTTACCTTCAAGACCTGGTTACTTGTGAAACTACCTCTCCCCCCCTCTGCATCAGAATATGAACGATGCAGTGGGTGAAAGACAGTGAGCACTGTTGCCAAATGGCATTTTTTTCATGAGGGAACCAGTCTTGGATCCTTTCCCCATCAAAGCATGAGACGGCTATCCTTACAGATAAGTCATGCTGTTAAGTCCATTTTTCCCTATTTGGTGAGTGGGAAGATGACAGGTTAATCAAGGGATGAGGTTCTTAATGTTGTTATGGTTGGCAACTATGAGCAACGAATAATTGCGGGAGATTTGATACATTATCCACTAGTACTGTTCCTCATTTCTATAGCGCTACTAGGCGTACACAGAGCTTTACAGTCACAGATTTCGGAGTCAGGTTCTGACCCAGTGGACTTACAATCTAAGATGGACAAGGGTGAGGGGAACACATGGAGAGACATCTGATTTAATCAGTGTATGTGTGAATCCAGCCACACACATCTTCCCATTTTACAGATGGTGAGCTGAGGCTGAGAGGTAGTGACTTACCCAAAGCCACCCAATGGGTTCATGGGTAGGTCAGGATTTGAACCTTGGCTTCCCAGGTCCAAGTACAGCATCACACTGGCTCTTTAGTGGCTTTTATTTTTTTCATTACTTATTCCAGGCATAGAAACCAGAGCTAGGTGGAAAAAAAATCACTGCAAAATGAAATTTCAACAAAAAATCCATTGAGTGTAATGAAAGTTTTGATGAAATTTCATTATATTAATAAATTTAGATTAAATAGTATGGGATTTTTCAACATTTGAAATGTCATTACTTTGGCAGACCCATTTATAAATTATTGCAAAATGTTCATTTTTAATGAAGGTGAATTTGCAGTTTTAAATCGGCTCCAGTAAAAAGCAACTACATTTTAACTGAAGTGGCTGGTGCATGACAGAATCAAAGCCTGGAGCAGCCTATGGTCTGTCTAATGTACCATTCTTTATGCCCAACTTTTTTGTTGCATGGCCCCTGCAAGGTCTAAAGCAGGAGTAGGAAACCTTTCCCCTCCCACAGACCATTCTGAAAATTAGTACAAGCTCCTCTTTTTCTCTTGCAGGGGCCTCTGTCGAACTCCTTCCCGATAGTTCAGAAAAGTTATTTAATTTAACCAAGGCTCTATACAGCATGGAACACTGTAGAGAAACCCATGGGCGGGGAACCTCTGGCCTAGCAGCCAAATATGGTCTCATTCCAGTATCTGACCATGCATCCAGTCCCTAGCCTCAAGCACCCAGGAGAGTGAGTTGAGGGGGTGGGAAGAGAGATGAGGGCATGTCCTCAAGGATAAGAAATGGATTCATGATCTGGACACTTCCCTTTTTCCCCTGCACCTTGACCACACCCTGACTCCACACCCAAGCCAGCTTGTGGAGTGTGTACTAATTTGTCAGAGTGACTCATGGGAGGGAAAAAGTTCTCTGCCCTCCCTTCACACCTCAGTTATTTCTCAAACCATTGCTCCCACCCAATTTACACTAAACTGTGCATGGATGGTAATACATTATTGAGGCAACAGATACAGTGGTATCTTTTATTGGACCAACGTTGTCTCTACTGCCTAGATTTGGGACCAACATGGCAACCTTACTTTCTCTACATAGATTATTGGAGCATTCTGCAGCCTTTTAAATCCTAGATCGTAAGCCTCTCAGGTCAGGGACCAGCCTCTAATTCAGGATTGTTCGGTGCCAGGCACATTGCTGGCACTACATTAACAACAACAGTTCTAAAAAATACACCTCAGAGCAAAAGTGTTGCATACTATTTGTGATGTAGCACAGACAGAACTCGGGCAAGATTTGTGGAACTAACAAACAAGGAAATGTTATTTACCCTCTCAGCTAGTACTAGAACTAGGGGACACTCCATGAAATGCATGGGTGGCAAGTTTAAAACAAATAAAAGGTTATTTTTTTTCACTCAGCGTATAATTGGGTTATGGAATCTATTGCCAGAGGTTGTGGTAAGGGCCAGTACTATAGCGGAGTTTAAAAGAGGGTTGGACAAGTTTCTGGAAGATAGGTCCATTAGCAGCTATTAGCCAGAAAGGACCGAGGAACATGACGGGAGCTGGGGGAAAACAACAGGGAATGGATCCCCCGTTGTGACCTGTTGGGTGATTCTCCCAAGCCACTGTGATTGGCCACTGTCAGAGACAGGATGCTGGGTTAGATGGACCATTGGTCTGACCCAGAATGGCACTTCTTATGTTCTTATTTGGCAGATCATTTGATCTTTGTGATTGAGCAAGGGGACATGTAGCAAAACAAGAGGGAAAAATGGCAGAGAGATTATTAATTATTATTAAGCATTTATATAGCACCAGCGATGTACCTGGTGCTTTACAAAGAGCAAGATCCTTGGGAGGGAGTAACTGGAGACTTTCATAAAGAGGCAGTGCGCCTCTGGTGCTCCTAAAATGCACAGGAGCAAAGTCTAGGAACTACAGCTGAAACAAGTAGTGAATTTATTACCCGCAAGAAATAGACAAATTTTCAGGTAGCCCTTCGAGTGCCCGACTGTAGCAGGATGGCAGGCAATAGGGGTTTGTCCCTTTAAGAAGCAGTGCCTGTTTGTGATGCTGGTGCCAGGAGCCATAGAGGATGGTCCTGGATGCGGGGCTACACAAATGCAGGTTCACTGCCATAAGAGGATCAAAAATTCAACGAACGAGGAGGAAGCTTTTGTAGCACACTCGGGATAAAAAGCAAGAACACCATTCGGGGGACAGGGTGAAGCTGGGAAAGCAGCAGGAGCTAAAGAAGAGAGCTCCGAGAGCAGGTGGAGAGAAGGACTGCCTGGACCTAGGCTCAGAGACTGTGTTTGGACCTGCGAGGGCCACTCAGGTGGGCTTGTTTTGATTAAAGTCTAACAGGCTCAGTGAGCTGTGGGTTGGCTACAAAACAGGAGCTAACTACAGACTTGGATGCAGCAGCTGAGAGCCTGCAACATGGGTGACTAGTAACTGTTGATAGTGGGGGGGATGGAGACAGAGGAGTGGGGGGCTGGGCAGGGGGTCTATAGGACTTCCAAAAATGGGGGGGTAGAGGGGGAGCATGCCCCCCATGCCTTCCCTCCAACGAGTCACCTATGGCCTGCAAGAAGGGCAATAACACTGCATGTTCTGGTGGTTTGGGCTGACTGTAAGGGGAGGTTTCTGAGGCCAATATCCCAAACCCTGAGGGCAATAAGGACTGACAGTGGCTAAAGCTAATTCCCTACTGAAGTTTGAAATCCTCCTGGGAAGATTGGGGTCCTGTCACACCAACCCTATTCCCACTATGGAAACGAATACTCGCCTACCCATTTTGGATTTTAAACTTTCTTTGTGTGCAGGAGTCTTGAAACCTTCAGCTTTTCACTTCCTTTCCAAAGTTCTACCAGAAAAGCTACCTATCTACTTTCATCATGAGGATGGGCACTGAATATGGATCATGTAAGAGTTTACATGAAAGGTCCCTTCAGGTGTGACTCGGCTGCTATGCTTTGTGACAGCTGGGCCTAGGTTCTAGGATGTGCTCTGCGTGCCCAAGCCCCTTTGGGGAGCCTTCACAAACACACACACACTTTCTCCCCCGCCCATTTGAAATCCAAAATGGGTACTTGTTGGATTCTATGCAAGTAGTGCCTATTACCCGACCTGTCAATGGCAAATCGAGTAGTGTCTATTCAATGGGTACGGATGCCCGTTTTGGTGGGTACTCCTTTCAGCTCTACTAGGAACTTCTGCAATGCTGTTACCTTTGCTTGCGATGGAGTATGACTCTGCCCTCCCTTCCCAAGACCAAGCTACATCAACTGTAACCTCCTTCTCACTGGCCTCCCCCACTCTCCCCTTTCTCCCCTTATCTCCGTCCAAAACTCTGCTGCCAGGGTCATCCACCTCACTCGCCGCTTTGACCACGTGCAGCCCCTCCTCTCCTCTCTTCACTGGCTTCCCCTTCCTGAACGAATCCTGCACAAGCTCCTAGTCTTCACCTATAAAGCTCTTCACAACCTTGCTCCTCCCTACCTCTCTGCGCCAATTTCCCTCCGCACTCCAGTCCGTGAACTCCACTCCTCCTCTGTCCCCTCTCTCGCCCTTCCACGCCTTCCCTGCTCCCCTAAGCGCCTTCGTCCCTTCTCACTTGCTGCCCCCCATGCCTGGAACTCCCTCCCTGTCCACATCCGCCTTGCCCCCTCCCTTCATACCTTCAAATCTCTCCTTAAAACTCACCTCTTT
>QEPC01012300.1:632265-642931 GCA_003113815.1 Sphenodon punctatus
CGCGTGCACCTGGGACCTCGCATCCTCATGAATGTTACACTCCTTTTCTTTCCCTCTGTTCCCCTTCCTTCGTCTCCCCACCCCCCCACCCCTCGGACTGTAAGCCCTAGGGCAGGGACCGTGTCTATTCAATCACTTTGTAAAGCGCCAGGTACATTGCTGGCGCTATTGTTAATAACAACAAACAACAAAAACAAGGTAGCACGGTGTTCATGTCACCAAGCTGTTCTACTGTAGTTCTTCTCGGAAATGCCATCTTCTCCATCCCAATAGGCAAGGACATGAAGGCTCAATTAAGATTACCTGGGATACTTTGATTATGCATGTAGATACTTTCCAGTGTTTATTTTTTTTAAACTTGGAAACTTTGGCCTTCAAACATTTATCTTTCAAACTACAGTGTTCTATTTTTAAGTTTTTCTTGCCTCGAGTTACCAATATGTATTTAAATATTAACTGTAACCTAATGAAGTGGGGATTTTCTTTGTCTGGGAATTATTACAATAAACTCCACTGCAGACTCATTTCTGTGTCCTTATTAAAATTAAACTCCCACTGACCTACAGGAATTATGCCTGTATATAAAACTACAGGCTTGAATCCTATGAACCAGATTATCAGTTGATCAAACTGATGCAGCTCCAATGAAGTCAAGTGAGCAATGCCAATTTGCACCAAATGAGAATCTGGATCTTTAACTGCTACCATGGAGTATCTGTAAAGCATTTAGAAAGGTTTGTTGTTCACTGGTAAATATGAACAGTTATTTGTATAGGAACTTTAAAAGAACAGAGATATCTCTTATTATGCAAAAGCTAGCCTTGGGAAAATGTCCAAGGTTATTCAAAGTAAATTTGTTTCTCTTGTTTCTGGTACTGACCTGGTGACACACAGGATGTTTTTGTGCATTTTTTAAATCTCTCACCACATATTGTATTTACCTGGATCATATCGCTGCACGCTTCCCTAAACGTATTTTTAAAAAATACATGCTGGAAAAAATTATCATAGCACGCTTGACTTAAGGCATGATGTTTTTGAGCTTTGGTTTGTATCACACTGCAACCAGCTGCAAGACTTTTTTTCTCTAACAAGTATTTAGTCCCCGATATTATCTATAACCTTTGATATTTAAGAATGTAATTTTATCTTGTTTGGTTTCCTTTCTCTCAACTAGTTGCAGACAAAGACCAAAGTTTAGGAAAGTTTAATACATCTGCTCAACTTCCAACATAATAGACAGTGGAATCCTCACTAGGCAAACTCGGTTAAACAGAAGCAGATTGGGTGGCGGGGGTTAGGAGGACTTTTATATATATATATATATATATAAAAAATTCACTGCCCAGTGGGCTTACAATCTAAGATGGACAAGGGTGCGGGGAACACAGGGAGGAAGGGAGGGACGGACGGACGGACGGACGGACACACACACACACACACTCACTCCCCTTGTACAGATGGTGAACTGAGGCTAAGAATTTGCAACATAATGAGTTCATGGCTAGGTCAGGATTTGAACCCTGGCTTCCCAGAGGTAAGTTCAGCACCTTATCCATTAGATCTGTTTTATTTGTTTTAAAGTGCATTGTAACCCGCCCCGAGCTCTAGAGATAGGGTAGGCTATAAATCTAAACAAATAAATAGAACAAATTCTAGTGTATGTGTGAAATCCCTCTGTCTAACCTTCCTAAAGACTAAAGTGCAAGCACCTGTTTTAGGCACAGCTGAGGGTAAGGGCCATGGCTCAGGTGGAAGAGGGCATACTTTGCAATGTATAAGGTCCCAAGTTCAATCTCAGTATCTCCGATTCAGGATCTCTGGTCGCACACCTGGGTGAGGCCTCTGCCAGAGACCCTGGAGAGCCAGATTTGAAACCCTGCTGTCGTGTCAGGTTGTGACAAGACTGGGCTAAGATGGACCATTGGTCTAACTCAAGTTAGGCAGCTCCTTATATATTCTACAATAATTAATGTAATTTTGTCTTTTTTTCACACGTTTATTTCATAATCTTAGAAGAGAGAAGAGTACCTGCTGCCTGCAGTCCTATATTAGTATAAAGGGTATGGTCTTTGGGGGCTTATTTCTCAGTTGAAAAAATAATGTCTTTCTCACATCCATTCAGAGTCAACATAACAGCTGAAATTTTCAAACTATGTTAATATTTATTGGAAACTTGAGTTCTTACAAGGATCCATGCTCAGCAGTATAGTGTGCCCCAATATTCTTCTAGCAACATTCATTATTAGCATCCAATAAATAACTTGCATTTATGAAATTTACACAAATCAATGATTAAAAGACCAGTTGTAATAAAAAGAAATATGCTTAGCAGTCATGCTGTGGTGAGGAGTGCCTTTCGCCAATTACACCTGGTGCATCAGCTTCAGCCGTATGTTTCAAACTCTGATCTGGCCACTATCACCCATGCCTTCATCACCTCTAGGCTGAACTACTGTAACGCGCTCTACGTGGGGCTACCCATGGTGATGGTTCGGAGACTGCAGCTGGTGCAGAACGTGGCGGCCCATCTCCTGGTGGGACTGGGCCACCGGGAACATATTACACTGGCTCTACGTTCATTGCACTGGCTGCCTATAGTCTTCCGGGCCTGATTCACGGTGTTAGTGCTTGCCTATAAAGCCCTAAATGGCCCTGGTCCATCCTATCTGCGGGATCGCCTCACCCTTTGGATCCTGGATCGGCACCTGCGGTCATCGTGGGGTGCTCTCCTCGAGGTCCCTCGGGTTTTGGGGGGGGGTCACGTTGGGGAGGGCCTTCTCAGTGGCCACTCCTCAACTGTGGAACTCCCTGCCATTGGAGGCTCATTTGGCCCTGGATCTCCCCTCTTTTCGATGTAGTTGTAAGACTTGGCTGTTCTGCCTGGCCTTTTGGAGGGGGGGATCAGTCGGGTGNACATTTTATTCCTCCTTTTTATGTATGGTTTTAGATGATGATGATGATGTTTTTACTGTAAGCTGCCCAGAGCTGCCTGTGGCAGGATGGACGGTTTAAAATAAATAAATAAATAAATAAATAGCTCTATAGCCTCTTGCCATTCTACTCACATTTTAATATAAGAAAGGGATATTAGCCTGATAATTCAGTGCCATTATTTTTTAGATACAGTATTCTCATAAAAGTTACCAAAGAGTTTCAGACACTGAGAAAAGAGGATTGTCAGAAGAAATGTTACTTTTTGACACTTACTTGCTGGTAAGCTTGAAGGCATGGAAGGGAAAAGAGAAAGAAGGACATTGTTCCACAATGAATATGCTATTCTGAAGTTCAGTTTTTCAGGCATTTTCCATGCCATTAGCTCCCAGCCATGGGCTTTGTTCTGCTTTTTGTGATGAGATTAACTAGAGGAGCTGTGAAAGTGTCAGCTGGAGATAAATGAGTTTTCAGGCATTTTTGGTTGCACAAATATTTACCACAAATATTCATTAGTAAACTCCAACCTTCCTTATTCCTTTCAAGCTCTCAGGAAAAATATATATATACATAGATTCATTCACATACCCTTATATCTCTTTTTAATTATTTGGTAAACAGTTAATCATACGCAGGGTGAACTTCATTTACTCAGTTTCCTCCACATGTCAGCCTTATTTCTTTTACTGATAAAGGTCTTATAAGGGCGTGGTTCTGATTCAGTTGTCTGATATGAAACTTACCTGATGGTTTTCCATACATCAAAGCCATCCAGAGGCTTAGTGCTGTTTGTGTGTCCTCCAGCAAGGTTCACTAGAGTTGGCAGCCAGTCAGAGATATGAATCAGTTCATGACTTTCTACTCCTGTCTGTTTCAGTAAAGGACTTGCAACAAACCCTGCTCCTCTGACTCCTCCTTCCCAGAGTGTCCATTTTCTTCCTCTTAATGGCCAGTTATTTCCACCTGCCAATGTCTGCCCACCATTATCTGAAACACCATAAAGCAAAAAGAATTATTTTTATGTATTTATTATTTATTCATTCACATTCCTATGCTGCCCTTCCCACAAAGGCTCAGGGCATCTTACAATAATAAAAAAAACAGGAACACAAAAGCCATTAAAATCAATTTTAAAACCTCCTTAATACCCCATCCAATCCCATCCCAATCTGTTCCTGCCTGCCAAATGCCTGGCCATGTAAAAAAGTTCTTACATTGTTTCTGGAAGATGAACAGGTTCGGGCTTAGGTGGGACTGCCAAGGAGAGGGAGTTCTATAATCATGATGCAGCTACCAAGAACGCCTCCCTGCGTGACCTAGTCACAAAAACAACATAGGGAGATGGCACCTACAAGAGGGCACCCCCTCAGGGGCTGTGAAGGGTCATGAGGGAGGAGGCAATCTTTCAAATACCTGGGGCACAAGACTTTATAAGTTAGAACCAACACCTTGAATTGTGCCAAGAAAACTACTGGCAGCCAGTGAAGACCCTGGAGCCGACCGGTGTAATGTGCTCCCAGTGACCCACCCCCAAAAGAAGACAGGCCGCTGCATTCTACACCAATTGCAGCTTCCAAACAATCTTCAGGGGCAGCCCCATGTAGAGTGCATTGCAGTAGTCTAGCTTTGAGGTTACGAAGGTATGGATGACGGTGACCAAATCCAAGTATGATAAAAAAAAAAAAGAAGAAGAAGAGAGAGGTCACAGTCTTCTCACCACATGTAATTGGTGAAACGCACTCCTGGCCACGGCCGCAACCTGACAATCCAGGCACAGCAGTGAATTCAAGAGCACCCAAAAGTTACAAGCCTCAGTGACCAAAGAAGGCTGGACCCCATCAACAACAGGGGTCTCTATGTCTCCCAGGTAACATGGCCAGCCAACCATCATCACCTCAGCTTTGTCTGGATTCAGCTTCAATCTGCTTGCCCGCATCCTGTCCCCAATGGCGGCCAGGCACTGGGTAAGCATCGAGACTGCAGGACCTGGGTTAGATGAAACTGAGAGATGAAGCGGAGTGTCATCAGCATAGTGATAGCACCTCACTCCAAAACTCTGAACAATCTCACCTAGGGACCTCAGATACATATTGAACAGAAGTGGGGACAAGTTGGAACCCTGCGGGATCCCACATGAGAGCACCCGAGGAGACAATGAGCCACCACCCATCACCACTCTGTAGGTTCTCCCAACCACGAATGAGCAGAACCACTTGAGTGGTTCTGCGCAACCCAGTCAGATCCCGCAGCCGTGTCAACAATACCCCATGATCAACAGTATCAAAGGCTGCTGATAGATCTAAGAAAATCACCAGGGCACAATTTTGCCTGTCAACTTCCAAGCAAAGATCATCAACCAAGGCTACAAGTACAGTCTCAGTGCCATGCCCAGAACAAAAACCCGACTGACCTGGGTCCAGGAATCCAATAGCATGAAGATGTGCCTGGAGCTGCAAGGCAACCACCCATTCGATAACCCTCTCTAAAAAGGGAAGGTTAGAGACAGGGCAATAGCTGGCATGGGAGTCAACAGCAAGAGATGGTTTCTTGAGCAGGGGATGGACGATCATAGTTTTAAGGTCATCAGGCACTCTACCCTCCTGAAGGTTCATTGACAACCCTGGCCAGCAATGCCTCCAATGTCTCTTGGTTGGCTTTCACCAGCCAGGACGGGCATGGATCTAGTTTACAACTGGTTGGCTGCACAGGCACTCATACACACACACACCGCTCCAAACACATCCTCGAGATAAAGGGCAAAGTAGATCAAAGCTGATCCAAGTAAACCAAACAAGGCTGAGCTTCCTCAACCCCAAACTCTGACCCTGAACCCAGAGTAGCAGTGCCCAAGTCGAGCCAAATACGAGTTACTTTATCTGCAAAGTAGGTGGCAAACTCATCACAGCAGGCATCCAATACCTTTAACTGCAGGCAGGGGCAGCCAGGATTTAATAAGCTATTCACCACCTGGAAGAGCTCTCCCGGATGGCACTTTGCAGATAATACAAGATGATATTTTGTAAAAAAATGCAGATATATTCACAGATACATATTTAATGGTGCAATCCTAAGCCAGTTCGTACTGCCCCTTCATGCTGAGGCGAGTCCCGTTCACTTCTACAGGACTCATGTTGGCACAAAGGGCTATCACCGGCATTAAGTGTCATCAGAATTGAGCTGCTCATGGCAATAATTCACCTTCAAAATATATCATAAAACTCCATTGCACGTTTTTGCATTAGCTGTCTGAAGCTGAGAGACCGCTAAATTTGGGATGTCTGTACAATATAGGACACTTGAGAGATGTAAAGGTGAATCTACCATACGGCCCCTGCTGCTACTTCTATATGCTAGAATAGCACATGCAGACCCTTTGCACTATTTATGAAGAGCAAGGAGACCACTGTGTATTAGCATAAATGCCGATCTACAACCCTTACCCTGGGCCCATCCCTGCCCCAGTGCACCCATTAATAAGTCACCTTTGAGACCAGTGCCTCAGTGCACAGGGAATGCATAGACAAAAGTAACAGAACTGAATGAGTTACATCTATTTGCAGATCTAAAATTTAACATACCTAGAAGTAAAAGAAACATTCATTTCAGTATCTTCACAGTATTTTCAAGAAATGTGTATTGTAAGAAGCAGCAGCTCAATTATGCACAATACAAAGCTGTCTCCTTCTGCAGGAGTCTTTTAATCAAGTTTTCCCCTTTTGCTTTAACAAGTATTTTGTGATTAAACATGAGGAATGGAAACATTTGTGGGAGGAGAGCAACAGCAGGTGCTGTGTCAGATAACAGAGGAGAGGCCTTACCTCCTATCATTACAGTGAGGCAAACTGATCTCATTCCTACTATGTTAATTAACTGGGGATCAGTTTAAATACCTGCTGATGACATATGATCAGTCTCTATGAGTAAAAGGGGGATTTTCTCTGCCAAGGAATAAAGAGACTATCTGTAGCATTTCATAAGGTCATGCAGCAAATGAAAATGAGATTTAAATTATTATTATTATTATTTTTTAATGAAGATAGATACCAAATTGGTGTGAAAAGAACTGCACATTCCTATGGTATGTTTAATTGCAAAGAGCTTCAAAAGAACTGTCCGAGACATAGGATTTCTCATAGGCAGTCTCTTCTGAAGTGGGGGAAGGCACAGAAATTATGTATTGACAGTGCATGCTGTATCACAGGAATGTTGACAAAGCCTGCAAGAACAAAACCTTGCTTTTACACAAAGGATCTCACCTAAGATTGTCAAAACTGGATGCCTAAAAATCAAAGCTCTTGCACCTACATTCAGGAACTTATATACATGGCCTGATTTTTCCAAAAGCACTAAGCACTCGGCAACTCATCCTCATTTCATTGGGAACTGAGGAGGGTTTGGCACCTTGGAAAAACAGGTTGTATGTTTAACAAGGAAATTAGATAACTCTAATGAGGCAAAAAAAAGGTGAAAATCTAGACCCTCATGTCCATACACAGCAGAGAAGATACTGGAATTGATATTATGGTAATATCAGAAAGATGTCCTATAGATAAAGTGCATATAACCAGACATTCTCACATGACAATAGGAGGGCCTGTGGCAGAACCATTCCTGCTGGGAGATGAATGGTGGCCTCAGAAAAACTACAAGATGTATCTATCCCACAGTCTGCCAAGGCTACTTGGTGTCATGAAAACAGCATACAGTAGCTTGAAAGACTTTACTCCCAGTGTAAAGATAACTGATACCGAGGGAGATCTAGCGTATGGTGAAATGGAGCCCTTCTGAAGCTTTAACTGATACTGAAGACAGTTGGCTGGGGCTATGGCTGCAATTCTGCACCTACTGAAGTCAATGGCAAAATTCCTATTGACTTTAGTGAGCCCTATGTGCAGTATACCTTTCCCACTGAGTTTGGACCAAATAAGGAATAATGACAAAGACCCTATTTAGGATAGCTTATGAGATAGTGGGCTGCAAGCTTGACTGCCTTGCAGTCAACCAGTGCCCCCACAACCCACCTCCTCAACATATTCATGCATATGCTCATGTACACATGCGCTGGTCACACCACGACCCGCAAGCTTATCTGAAAATGAAACAGAAACTCATACTTTATTACCTTCAGCTCAGGGATAATTTCACAAGGCTATAGAAATACATGCTGGAGGAGGGGGATCAGTTATACTTTCTCTTTCTCTCTGGTGGCCACTGCATTACTCTCCTCCCCTCCCCACCATCTCACTCTTGGTAGTCTCCAAGTTACACTCTCCCTCCTCCTCCTCCTACTCCATCATTGGCAGCCATATTGTTACTCTTATCCTCATTCATTTAAACTACATTTCTTTCTCTGGGTATTTTTAAATAAGTGCCGTGGGAGGGGTGGGTTCTGTGCCTGTCCCATCCATAGAGGCAGTCACCCTGGCCAGCACAGGGCACTCTGGATTTTTGGGAATGCTCTGTGCGTGGCCATGCATGTCTGCTGTGTGGGTCATGGGAGTGTGTCCCCCCCAAACACCACTGTCACACAAGCTGTTGGATGCGTGGACAGTGGGAGGCCACGCGTGGACGCATCTCATTTAAAAACACTATTTTGAGACACCTTGTGACCACTCCAGGTGGCCTGTCACCTAACCCAACGCACAAAGGAATGTCTGTTCCCTCATCCTACACTATGACCATGCTCAAATCTTTCTAATCTTATATGGTGTATGTAGCAACATAGGCATGTCTTTGGAGAGAACATTCAAAGAGCCAGTTTCATTAGACTGTCGACTCCTTGAGGCAGACAACTTGTACAATTTCTGTCCTGAACAAATAAATGCATATTGTCCAGCATTAAAAAAGCTGCATACTATAGAGCTGCAGAAGCAGCTCTATTAGTTAAGGTGGGTGGGAGTTTCAATTGAATGTTCACCATTGACTTGCAGTAGATTGTTGAGACACTTTACTTCTGGGTTGGTGATCAGAGATGTAAGAGGCCTCTGCTCAGTAATGGGAGGGTGTATGTGGGTGGGAACCACTCCTAAAATTAATGGCAAGTGTGGTGTAAAGTCTGCAGTTCATACAAGGAGCTTTGCTTTGTTTGCATTTGTAGTACATGCGCCAAGATATGCCACTTTCCCCTATGGAGAGTGGCATAACATTGAACATTCGATAGTCCTTTATACATAGGCACAATGCGTGCTGCCAGGGCTGGTTATATGGAGAAAGGGCAGGGACTGGGTGGGGTAGGGATAGGATTGCTGGCAGTGGCCACCTGCCTGCCTGTCAGTGTGGTCCTCCACCACTTCCCATGCTGCTGCCGCTACCACTGCTGCCATCATTTTGAAAAGGCCGGGGACCCTGCACGCATGCATACACTGGGGCCACGGCCCTCTCTGGGATGCTGGGACTACCTTTCCCAGCATCCAAAACAGGAATGCACACTGGGGCTGCCGCCATGTTTCCTCCTCTGGCATGATGGGATATGTAGTCCCAGCATGCCAGTCAGGGCTGCAACCATAGCATGGGAGCCTTAACATACAATTTCCATGCTTTTTGGTGCATGAGTGAATTTGCACACACCTTAACTTCTGTCTTAAACCAACAGGTTGGTTTTTTTGGACAAATAAAGATGAAACTAAAAAAAGAGGAACAACAGCTTCTTGCCTCAGTCACTTTCATCTGGCAGGTAAACTGAAAATGAACAATACATCAAACAAAATTCTTGTTCATTTTTAGTTCCTCATAATTCCTTGTTGCTAGAAATTATTTTTTTCCCCTCACAGGAATTTGATCTCAGGATATTTTCTCTGTTTCATTTCCTGACTAAATTACCAAGAAAGAGTTCTTAAGGAAGTAGGATGGGAAAGGCAGTGAGAAGCGGTTAATTTTTGTTTCAGTTTCTAGGATTTTATTTCCTAGACTATATGTACATACAAACACACACTTTATTTTAATAGCAACCCCCACCAAATGATGCTTGGAGAACTTTAGTAGAATACATAATAAAAACAGAATAGGACAATGTAAAATCCACTTAAAATCAAACTGAAAACAGGCCTGACGGTGCCTTTTTGACCAGATATTGCCCTTCTTGACCAGATATTGCCCTTCTTGGCCTCTACCGTGATATTCCCTTGATGGAAGTGCACAGAAAGACACGTACCCAACTGTTTTTGGCAGGTTGCAACATTATAGTCCGATAGGCCCCCCTCGATGTCTGAGAGGTACCAACGGGTTTGGATGGTGATGACCATGGAGAAGGTCCTTGTTGACATAGGGGGAGATTGGGAGAGTTTTTTTAGCACTTGGTCAAAGTGTTACACATGCCTTAAGAATCTGGGGTGGGCTGGAGAGCCTGAAGATCCCATCCTCCAGAGAAACTTGTAAAGGGTTCTGAGATGGGGACTGGGTTTGTTATGGAAGGTTTATTGCCCGTCGGTCTGAATGTTTTCTGGACTCTAGTCTAGAATACTCCAGCAGGTCCAGATACTCCAGCAGGTTTTTTTGTTTGTTTTGCGAATATACTCGTTTACTTGAATTTGGGGGTATGGTTGTTTTATATTCAAGGGTTGGGGGGCCTGGAAGGTGGTCAATAATAGTATGGAATTTGGAAGGTTGATCCTGTTGTGGGGATAATTTGTATAAGTGTCCTGTGCTCGAATTAGGGATGCAAAATGTACTTTGTAACCTCCTGTGTTTGTCATGACTGGTTCAACTAAATAAAGTTAAATTGGGGGGGGGGGGG
>QEPC01012300.1:642948-654923 GCA_003113815.1 Sphenodon punctatus
TAGATTTTTTCTTTGGAGTGATCTTGCAGGAAGAACGAAAACAATTGTGTCATATATAGAGTTTCATTCAAGAGTCATGTGTGATAGTATCCTAAGCTCCAAGCACACTCAAGTAAACAGTCAGAATATGTTTCATATCCTCAAATATTTATTACTACTTATGTAGAACCAGGAATGTACCTGACACTGAACAATCAATTAGAGATGAGTCCCGGCCACAGAAGGCTTACAATCTAGGAGAGACTTTGGGAATGCATCCATGTGTTCCCTAAGTTTACCTCACCCGTGTCTCTTCTACATTGTAAGCCCCTTGGGGCAGGGACCAGTTTCTAATTAATGATTGCCAAGTGAAAGGTACAATGCTGGTGCTATATAAATGCTTAACAATAAAGATTTGAGGTTACTGAACATATACTCTCTGGTTACCTGTGTGTGCTTAGAGGATGCTATTACTGAACGTAACTGTATAAGACGCAAATGTTCACCTTGTACTTCAAACATCATGCCAAACATCATAAAATAAAATCATCATCATAATAATTTTTTTTTAATCTAGATGGTGCTTTTCTTTGGCATCTTGATTATCTGCTGTAGACCTTGTGATCAAATTAGGCTGCCATTATTTTATTAAAAAATAATAATTTTAAAAGGGAGCTAAAGAAGGGAGTTCCAGATCTGTGAATCAGGCACCGAGAATGCCTCTGTGTGTGCCCTTTCTGTATAGGCTTGGTGCACTGATAGCACGTGCAGTACTGGAGAGAGTGCCCTTGGCTGATAATGGGTACACAGCTGGCGCTATAGAAAAAAATAATAAATAATAATAATGGAACATAAAGGCGAAAGCAGTCTGAAGATGAAGACTGAAGATTTAAGGCCCAAGACATTTAGGTATTAGTTTATAGGTCAAAACCAGCACCTTGAATTGTACCTGGAATACTACTAGAAGCTATTTAGTGCAAGAAACTACTAAATACTTGTGGGGGAGAGAAAGGGGGCTCAATGACAGTGATATATAGACAAGAGCCAACACCTTTTCTTTCACAGCAGAAGTTGACTGTGCCACTAATGATACTGTATCCATATTTAATAAGTATCTGGATGAAAACATTTGGGTCATATTCAAGCAGAGGTGATGCTAGAAAAAGCAATTCAAGATCCTAAATGGAAGAATGATCTAACCATCTGCTAATAGTCTCTGCCCTTGGGCTTACCATCCTGAAGCTTAAACTACACACTGATGATGGTTTAAGGGCCTACACCAGGGACCACCAGGCCTTAAACTACTCATGATGTCTGGACAGGAGGCCAAACAATGTACAGGCCCACCTATTCACAGCACCTATGTCTTTGCCACATACATTCTACATTAGTGAAATATATTTTAACTGAAAAAGAACGTAAAGGCCCCTTGTAGTTACCACTGATTCAAAACACACTGGGTACGGGTAACTTCACAGGCAAGAGAGCAACAAGCATATTCTATTGATAGTTCTATTCTATACTGGCTCTCCATACATTCAATATAATCTTTAAATCCCTCTGTGGTTTAGGGCCCACATCAATGGTCATTTCTCTTAATGACTCTATAGGACACATACACTCCACAAAGGCTCAAAAGGAAAATGTCTTGAGGAGCCAGGCATTCACGATGAAAGACTCTTTGCTGCAAGCAGAAGCCTTAATTTTGCCATCTTTAGAGTTAAGCTTAAGGACCATATCTTAGCACAAGCCTTCCCCTACAACAGGTGGCTGCAGGATAGCCCAGCAGTAACATGTCTCCTGGGAAAAACATCAGATATCACATAGAAAGATGACAAAAAAGAAAGATTAGACATTGTGAACTTTTCAGACAAACACTGGTTTTCTTAGTCACATGTTATGATTATATAGATTGTAGTAGCATCCAAAGAACGCAAGGTGCTTTCTAAAATGAAAAGACAAGAGTTCTTGCCCCAAAGAATTTAGGCTGTAAGGAAATACTGTAGATTAGAAACTGTGGCTATAGCATGACAGGAGCATAAAGGGTGCAGCCACA
Source organism: Sphenodon punctatus (assembly GCA_003113815.1). Lineage (NCBI taxonomy): Eukaryota > Metazoa > Chordata > Lepidosauria > Sphenodontia > Sphenodontidae > Sphenodon > Sphenodon punctatus. The sequence continues at coordinate 644,984 of QEPC01012300.1, forward strand.
AACTGTGGAGGGCCTGATCCCTGTGTGGCCCCACACTGTGAGGCCAGCATGGGGAGCAGGGCAGATGGTCTCTTCCCCTCACCCCTCCTGCAGGGAAGCTGGGCGGGTGGGTTACTGTCAGATCTCCCGCCACGGCATAGGGGAAGGAATCAGCTACATGGGCAGCCACACAGCCCTGCCCCACCTCTCTCCCCCAGCCCAACCACTATCTCACCCCCAGCCGTGATGTGGCCATGTGGGACAGGAACTAGCTAACACTGCTTAAAGTCTCACAGTGGACCTCACCGTGCAGTGGTGACCGAGCACACAACGGTGCCTTGTATACACATCTAGATGTGTATAAGAGACAGAGCTAACACTGCTTAAAGTCTCACAGTGGACCTCACCGTGCAGTGGTGACCGAGCACACAACGGTGCCTTGGGCAGCCTTACCCCATTTGGAATACGGCTGCTACACACTGCATCCTTAGCCTTTTTCCAAGGATGCAACACACAGCAGCCAGCTGCCTGGCCCGCCCTGTGGCAGGGGAATACCTGGTTGCTGCCAGGCACATGATGTACTGCATTGCGTGGCAAGGCTGCCCAGAGCGGGGGTAAGACTGTCCAAGGGGCATTAAGCACATCGTGTGGCTGCACCTATACTGGTAGCTTTGGTTTTTTAAGACCACCACCTGTTTGTTTGTTTTTGCAGTTGGGGGGTGTGTGAGTGCGAGAGAGAGAGAGGGTGGGTATATTTGTGCTTCAAAAACCTTTTTAAAGGAAGTTAACACACGTTTTTCCTTGCTATTTTCATCACTCCTATAATCCTGGGGCAGTGCTAAGTATCATTCACTTCTCACTTTAGTAAATTCAGTACCTTAGTCTGGAAGACACATACTTGATTTTTTACACTTTTATTTAAGACCGCCACCTTATTCAAGACTTTACCGACTTAGAAAAATGACCTCATATTTTTGAGGTTCCTTTTACTTATCTAACCCTCCCCGCCCCCCCCTCAAAAAAAACCCCTCCATTCTTACTTTTTGTGGTCTTCATCCAGAGCACCCTGCTACTTTCAGTTTTGTGTTAACTACTGCATTTACATTCTCAAGATAGGTCATGTTTGATTAATGTCCAACAGTCACACTGTGTGTTTTCTTTAATAGGTCAGGACCTCTCTGCTTCACATCCATACAAATGGCATACAAGGATCAACTCAAAGGGCACAAGGCCCCAACTCTGTAAAGATGTGCTTAATTGTACTACTATAACTAGTCATGTTGACTTCATTGTGACTACTCATAAGAACATAAAAAGTGATATACAAGGTTAGACCAATGGTCCATCTAGTCCAGTAGCCATTCCATACCTTTTATCATCTTTGTTGCCCTTCTCTGCATCTTTTCCAGTTCTATGTCTTTTTTGAGATGGGGCAAGTAGAACTGTATAAAATATTCAAGGTGTGTGTGTCCGATAGATTTATATAGTGGCATTATGATATTTTCCATTTAATTTTCTATCTCTTTCCCAATAATTCCTAACTTTCTGTTATATATTTTCATAATAAAAACCTTAAGGACATGTTTAAATCAATGCACGGTTAGGGTTTGACATTTGTGTCACATAATCATATGATAACATAGGCTCAAAACACTGATGAAAAAATTCTACTCTGGGGCCCGTTGGGAAGATGGTACCCCAAACCCACAGATTTGCCCTGAGCCTTCAATATGCATCATAGTACTTGGTGCAGAGGTATTTATAATGATTACGTGGGGCTGCCTGAGAAGCTCATCCGGAGGCTGCAGCTGGTGTGGAATGCAGCGGCCCGTCTCCTGACAGGGGCGGGTCGCAGGGAGCACATGACACCAGTGCTCTGGGCTCTGCACTGGCTGCCTATAAAGTACCGGGCCAGGTTCAAGGTGCTGGTTTTAACCTTTAAAGCCCTTCATGGCCTGGGCCCTGCTTATCTGTGGGAACGTCTCACTCCCCATGTGCCCGTGTGACCCTTGAGATCGTCCGTGGGAGCCTTTTTGGAGGTTCCCTGGGCGAGGTGGGTGGCCACCAATGTTAGATCTTTTTTGGTGGTCACCCCTGTGCTGTGGAATTCGCTCCCGGAGGAGGCTCGGCTGGCTCCCACTCTCCTGCTGTTTTGGCGTATATGTAAGACCTGGCTGTTCCGTCAGGCTTTTGGCGAGGGGTAGGGGAGGGGTGGGGATGGGGGCTTTTCCCCACATACTGTATTTTCAATTGTTTTAAAATTTTAATATTATTTTAATGAATGTTGTTCGCCGTCCCGGGCTGCCCTGTGGGCAAGAGGGACGGGATATAAATTTTAAATAAATAAAAAATAAATAAAATAAAAAAATTAAATCCTCATTAGCGTTCAGTTTCCAGTCATGGGCATCATGGCTGACAGAAGCAATTGTACCTTAGTTATTGAAGTCAAAATTTTAAAAAAATAATTAAAAAATGAGGGAAACAAAATAAGGAGAAGAGATTTTTTAAAAAATGGGGTTGTGTTTTACCAATAGTACTATTTCATACAGTGACTTTTTAAAAAGGTTTTGCACAACTTTTCAAATTATTTTACGGAGAACTCACAGCTAGATTTCCGTGCGCATTAAAAACACTCCAGTTATCAAATATAGAGAAAGTAAGGTTGCCAAGTTGGTCCCAAATATAGCCAATAGAGACCAACTAGTATAGTGATATCTTTTACTGGACCAACTACAGGTGGAAGTATGCAGCCTACTTATGCAACCTCCACCAACTGTAGGTGGTCCAATAAAATATATCACTATACTATTTGGTCTCCACTGCCAGTTATCAAAGGAAAAGATGTGACATATATAACAAATGACCCAAATTAATTATAAGGTGAATACGCATCTCAAGACAGCATGTTAATGTACTTAGCCTGTAACTTTACTTACATAGATCCAGGGCATCACAAAGAATACAGACTAGATAAACAGTGTGACCCTTACTGTTGGACAGCAATTGAGCTTTCCAGATTAAAAGCTACAGCAAGGGAGGAACCCTGCTGAGCCAGCATGAGCAGAGCTGCATTGCAATGAAACTGGAAGCAGCAATGTGTGCCAGATAGCACCACCAACAAAGGAATTTAAGATAAGGGATAGATAAAGGGTAAAGGGCATAACAAGGACAAAACAACACAAAACAGCAGCTTTTGGGTGCTTTCCAAGGGAAGCACCAAAGACTGAACTATAATAACCTTGAATTTACAGAGATTTGAGTTAACATGGAGAGGTTCGGCTGTTAACTGCACTACATACGACAAAATAGCCTCCATAAGATTTCATCTGCTTGTCTCTGCCAAATTTAAACAGCCAGTTATCAGTCAAGCATGCCAGGAAAAACTTTCTACAAGAGACAGATCACACAATAGATAGGGCAATGGTGACCATGCAATTGCAGATGAAATAGCTTCTACGGAAGGGGTCAGATTTCATTCTGAGAGATCAGAATCTCAAAGTTAAAAAGACATCCCAGGTTGCACAAATCTGTAGCCTGTATACTTGAAATGATTATGTCCATTTGTATTATTTGGATATTATCCTATAAGAACAGAGATGCCATTTAGACATTTATTGCTTCTTGTGGTTTAGAGTTCTTTGTTACCTTTCAGCATTTACTAGGGCTGCAAGTGGATCAAGCAGGCTTGGCAGTAGTGAGCAACTTCATTTAAGGGAGTGATACTTACTGGTAGGCCTGAGCAACTTTATTTTAGTTTGTCACTAAACATGTAACACAACTGACATCCATACTTTTGATTTGCCTGTTTAGAATTACGGGGAAAGAACAGGTCCTCCTCTTGAATATTTTCAGAATCAGATGCAAATTTGTTGTTGATACAGGGAGAAAGCTGAAGGAAGCATAGCTTCCTACTTCCAAAAACTAGCCTTCATTTTAATAAAAGACTGCAAAAACCAACAAACAAACCCAAATCCATATTGGTTTGTGCAAACACTTAAGAACAATTACTTGAATACTCCTGGAATTATTTTTATTTATTTTTTATACACACACAGCTCTTTCTGTTCTCTTTATTGGACTGAGCAGCAGGGTATCAAAACATAAGAATGTTGCCCTCTCATTCCTCAAAGCAAAGTTGTAGTGAAGGTATATGACATATATGACCCTGCCTGTGTTTACTCATATTGCACACTCAGATTACAAGATTAAAGGTTGACAGGTTAAGAAATTAGGCACCAAAACATACCTTACCACAGAAAAACTGCAGGAGGGCCACCATTAAAGGGCAATTTCTACAATCATAATGCAACCAGGTTTCTGCCACACCACAAGTTCAGACAGGAGAAGCAGAGTTTAACTGTCTATGGAACAAGTTAGGGGTGAGCTATTAGAACTTCCTAACATTCCAAGCAGCACAGGATTTCCCTGAAGATTCATGGGGATCTGTATTGAAGCCAGATTTTCTACAGAAAATTCAGAGGCCTCACCTCCCAAAGCAGAATGGTCTCTTCATCACTGACTGCCCCAAAAGTCTGTCATGTGGTTTTCAAGGGTGTAAATACGAGAGCTGGCAGTATCAGCATTTCCTATTTGGCAGAACTTTTCCAGGATTCCAGGGGAATGATAATATGAAAATCAAATTTCCCCTGGGTAAGTCCCTCCTGCACACTGTTATTTCCTTCTCTTTCCTCCACATCCAGAGAATCCTGTTCACTTAAGGCAGCTTCTGCAGAGAGGATTTGGTAGGAAATGAATCCATGTTGCCTGAGCCTATCGTCTCCCCTCTCGCCGACAGATTTCACAGAAAGCAGTGGCTCACTTTTCATTCCTTCTGCAGAAAATATTCAAGTTGAGAGCAGAAATTACATAGCACTGGGATTCCCTCTGGAGGCTCATCAATCTTGAATGTCTCTTTTAAAGGAAGACAGGGCATTTTTTTCCCCCTGGCAAACATCTGTCCTTGTAGCCAATATTCATTTTCACATATGTGAGGGGCAGGGGTCGATTCTGAATATTTTGCTGAATCTATAATTCGTAAATAGCCAAAGATGTTTTGCAGGAGATCTTGGAAGGATCAATAAACAAACCAAAATAGACAGGCAGTCCTGTTTCCGCTGAGCTCTTTTCTGAAGAGCTGCCAGATGCTAAATGTTCTGGCTGGTATAGTGTATGTATGTAACCATAAGAGAGACGTGCATAACTGGTAAACAGTTTGATCAGTGTGGATGTCTTTCAAGAACAGTAGGACAGTAAAACAACTAACGTATGAGCTGTAATAAAATCAACCAAGCCAACTGAGCAAGAATATTGAAAAGCCTATACAAGATCTTAATTTTCTGCTATACTGAATATCACCCCAAAATAAGCACATTTAAGTTACACATAACTATCAGTCCACTATTTTTGCCACTTCTCTAGTTTCCTGGCTTTTCCTCATTATCTGGATGACAAAGGGGAAAGAAGTTCACCTTGGGGTCCCATGCTACACAGTGCTTTTCCAGGAGCTGGCTACTCAGGTGGGCCAAACCAACTGGGAGCTCAGGGCGGAGCTTGCCCCAACAAAGGAGACAGGCTACAAGCTGGGAAAGGCACTGGCAGCCCATGGGGGCTAAAACTAATCTGGTAAAATGAAAATGTTGTGGTGGAGAAACCCATGTGCTAAGTCTGTAAAGGGTCTGATTCTGTGAAGGCTCAAAGCCAGAGCAGGTCATATCATTTACAATTACACAGAAATGTTGCATGGTAATTAACAACAGATTTTCCATGGCTTTTTGGTGGGCTTCACCATTTGAAACGGTGATGATCAAGAAGTACCACAGACTGCCTCTCACAAGATGAGAAAAGGACGTCTTCCCTATGAAGATGTACTTCACTGTTATGACTTCAATACAAAATGAGATTCAAACCAAATAACCTCTTTCACCTGACATTCAGCAGGAATTAAAATAAGCAGCCCTACCTTGGGTCAGTTGCTGCAAGGCAGCAGATTTACATTACTAGAAAGTATTTTCTCTGCTTTTCTTCTCTCTGAACCTTTCAGTGGCTCAATTTGTCAGGAAAATGTCCTTCTTGGTTTCCACATCTTTCACTTACATAGCCCTATTCAGTCTCCTGGCTTATCACATACCAGACACTCTGCCAAAGTAAGCCTGTCCTCAGATTCATTCAAGATTGAATGTATTTACATTTCAGCCTTAAAGGCCATATTTTAGCATTAGGGCAAGTCTCTATACGAGCCTTACATTTTCTGGTATATGTGCCAATTTACTTGAACTTGATACAATTTAACTAGCCTTGTGCATACACTTATAACAACTGCAGCATTCCCTGGATACCATTGTGTATTCATAGAAACAGTATGGGAGCTGTGGCTTAGAGGCAGATTTATCTGTGGACAAATCCACATCTGAGAGACACTAAACAAGATTTGCAAGGCAGCTAAGCATGCCATCTTCCTCCTAGTAATATGTCTACTAAAGTAGAGGATGTCACCACTGGCTACCAAGTACATAAACCACAAGGGTTCATTTTCCGTGGTGCTTTGGGATCTGTGCTATCACCTTGTGTGATTCATTAATATTCATATAATCTGATCCAGAAAAGAACGCCCCCCCATGCCCTTAGCAGGGAGGAGGCTGGTTTGTGCCCGCCTGCCCAGAACAGGAATTTGGGCAGGGGAGGGGTGAGGGCCCCTCCCCCCTCCCCTGCTCCAGAGGCATGGCCCTTGGCCAAATGGGGAGGGAGGAGGGCACCTGGGGGTGGGGAGGTCATGCAGGTATATATACCTGGACCAGCCAGGTGCCTCTTCCTCTCTCCTCATTGCTACTGGGGCACTCGAGGAATTTTTTCCCACCCAGCCCTACCCTCGATGTTATATTGTTAACGGTGTGATGTGCTTGTTCTTAATGCGCTGTTACAACTGCTGTGGGGTTTTGCTGGTTGCTGTTTTCAGGGCTGAGGAGAAATTTTCCTTTCGGCTTAATTGGCTGAAAGAGTGGTCGGGTTTTTCGCCTCCTCCACAGCAATTTTAATTATGATCTATGTTCTGGTTAATGCTATGTTTTGATTATGTCACAACTTGGCGGTTAACGGTTTAGGAACCATGCTGTGATGAGGCCCCCTAGGGGCCAGTCTCTTATACACATCTAGATGTGTATAAGAGACAGGGTCGAATCACCCGGGCAGGTGGGCGAGGATTAGATCAGCCCTCCTGCTTGCTTTGTATGGCATGGTTCCTCTCCGCGATACACACAGGTTCAGGATTCATTGTAAGGCTTTGTTTACTGTTTATTATGTATATGATGTAATAAAGTTGCGGCCAGTGCCTTTTTATCCCAAAGCGTGTTGGTGTCTGTTCTTGTGGGTGGTGCGGGCACAGAAGCCTATAATAGCAGAATATTCAGGAACTCAGGACTGTTTAACAGTCTGCAATGAATGCTCGTCTCCCCACCCTCGAAAGGGTGGGCATTAATGGAATCTCTGTACTCACTGTTTTCTGGATGATCCTGCCTACCTTTAGTTTCCACCATGCTGACAAACTGGGCCAAAGAAGGAATGTTTCAGTTTTGCTCTGCTCATGAAAATGGTGGTAGAATATGGATTTAGAAGAGAGACGGGGTATTGGAGGTGCCTTCCGACATGTGGATCTCTAGGAGAACATCACTACAATGATAGCTGTATGCTGTATTCGGCACAATATTTGTTAAACAAGACAGGAAATTTTGGAAGCAGAATAAGAGACAGAGGCTGAGAGGTTTGTAGGTCAGATCTCCAAATTATGGGTTGAAGCCTCATCTGTGCATGGGCTCATGATCTTAATTGCTACCGAAGGCATTTTTAGACAAGACACTCTACAACCACAACCCACCTACCTCCTACCCACTATACATGTTACAGGGCACCTATAGAGCAACACTACAGCCCTGCAATATGTATAGTGGGTGATGGGTGGAGATTGTCTTGTCTGAAAATGCCCTGAGTATACTGTGCATGTTTCTGAAGTTGTCTGGAGGTCATGGGATTATATCCAAGTTTAAAATATGGATCAATTTTATTTTATTTATTTATTTAAATAAATAACTTATACCCTGCCCCTCCTGCTAAAGCAGCTCGGGGTGGCTAACAAAGAATAAAATACAATAAAAATATAATAATAAACAAATCTAATATAAATACACAATAAAACATTCCTGTCCATGGATGTAGTCTCCCTCCCTAACCTAGTTCCCTCACCCATCTCCCTCATCGAAAGCCTGGCGGAACAGCCAGGTCTTACATTTTTGTCAAAAGGAGGGGAGGTCCAGGGCCACCCAGGACTCTGCTGGGAGCAAGTTCCACGGCCTTGGTGTGGCCACCGAGAACGCCCTCTCCATAGTCATCACCAAGGATTTCGAGAAAGGTGCCCCCGGCCGACTGCAGGAATTGATCCAGAGCCTGGGGAGCAAGGCGGTCCTGCAGGAAAGTAGGGCCTAGGCTGTGTTGGGGTTGATAGGTAAGCACCAACACCATGAATTGGGCCTGAAAGACTATAGTCAGCTAGTGCAGAGAATGGAGCAACGGTGTAATCTACTCCCGGCGGCCCGTCTCCATGAGGAGATGGGTCACTGCATCCTGCACCAGCTGTGGTCTCCGAACCACCACCATGGGTAGCCCCACATAGAACACGTTACAATAGTCCAGTCTTGAGGTGATGAAAGCATGGATGATAGCGGCCAGATCACTGTCAGAGACATATGGCCGAAGCCGCCGCACCAGATGTAACTGGTGGTATGCACTCCTCACCACAGCATCCACCTGGCCATCTAGGCAGAGCTACGAGTAGAGGAGCGCTTCCAGACTACAAACCTGGGGGACAAGTGGGGGGCAAACTCCACCGATGATGGGACACACCAAACCCACCGCCCTACCCACCCACTAGCATCACCTCCATCTTGTCAGGATTCAGCCTTCGTCAGCTTGCTCTCATCCAGTCCCCCACAGCCGTCAGACACTGAGTAAGCACCAAGACTGTCAGGTCTGGGTTGGATGAAAACAAGAGGTAGAGTGGAGTATCAACAGCATATTGATGACACTGAATAAAATCCCTTCTCACGACCTCACCTAGCAGCTCCATATACATATTGAACAGGAGAGGTGACAGGATGGAGCCTTGCGAGACTCCACACGAGAGGTATCAGGGAGATGAAAAACAATCCCCGAGTACCACCTGCTGAGTTCTTCCAGCCAGGAAGGAGTGGAACCGTTCAAGAGCAATCCTGCCCACCCTGGCACGGTCCCACAAGCGAATCACCAACATCTCATGGTCACGGGTATCAAATGCAACCGACAGATCTAACAGCATCAGCATAGTCAAGCAACCCTGGTCCAATTCCTGGCAGAGGTCATCGACCAAAGTCACAAGCTTAGTCTCAGTGCCATAACCTGGGTGAAAGTCTGACTGCGAGGGATCCAGAAAACCAATATGGTCCAGAAGCCCCTGCAGCAGCTGAGTCACAACCCGTTCAATAACCTTCGGGTCTAGATGCTTTCCAGCCCACAGAATCGGCCAATAGGCACTGTACATTCAGAGTTTTGAATCCCCTTATGAGCAGAACTGCTGACAAAGAGCTGAGCAATGAGTAGCCCTTAGTGATCATGGCTGGGCATGTTTGTCACGGAGAAACATGGGGTCACATGTGTAACACGGGACTACATGTTTGGTAAATGTGTGACACCAAAGGTTTCACATGTATGTAATGTTACTATACATGTACACTATGTAATGTCAAAGGTTCCACATGTTTGTAATGTTGACATTGAGAACTGTAAAACTCGAATTAGGACTCTGAGAATTGTACAACTTGAGATAGAGCTTTTACACGTCACCAGCCTACAGCAAATACAAGGAGACAAAGATGTGTATTGGGGGAACCCTGGCCCCAGACGGATGGCCAGGGACATCAACAATGCTAATGAAGGTAGC
>QEPC01012300.1:660402-675901 GCA_003113815.1 Sphenodon punctatus
TGCCCCGACCTGTCCCCCCATCCTCTGCCAAAGCCTCCCGCTCCCCCGCACAACATTTAAATCTGTTATTTAAATGTATACCAATTGTGTACAGTTCATACAATGAAGTAAAGAACGTGAGTGTAGACATTATACAATTCGTTATACACAATGAAGTTATGTAGAAACAGACTTAAATTACTCTGACAAAATTGTTCCTTGTCAAATTATGATAATAAATTAGTTTCATAATTGCAAAATGTGCAAGTTTAGTTATTGATAAAAATGAATTAAAGTATGTATGGTAAGAAATTTAGTATATATATTACATGTATGTTGAGGAGGATAAAATATTAAATATTGCTTTAATTGTGAATTCATTTGTATGTTTTTTGGAGTTCATGATTTGTTGCAATGTATGGAGTGGAAGGTGTTTCTAATTGTAATTGTACTGAATTGTGTTTTTGTGTGTATTTTAAGAAAAAACTCTTGTACATTTAAGTTTATTTTTAAACTGTTAAGTTTTTTGCTTTGGTTAATTGTCTTCTACTTCCAGCTGTATGGAAAATAGCTGTCTCACTCATTGGTTTTCTACTTTTAAATCACAGCTGCCAGGTATGGAAAGATGATCAAACGTTAACACACATGAAAATCAGAAACAACCTGCACCAGCTATTGTTGATCATACAACAAAAGGTTTCCCCTGCTTCAGGAAAAAAAACGGGAAAAAACCAGGGAAAAAAAACCCAACAACCTACAAGCTCCAAGAAATGTGCAGGCATTCTGGTGAGACTGCCAACCATACAAGAATACTGTGTCAGTTTTCCTTAGTCTTCTATTTTTTAAATAAATAAATACAACGTTGCCTTGGTTTGGTATTTTATTTATTATTATTTTTAAAAAAACAAAAAACAAAAAAACACTCAACCCTCCCCCCGCCCCCAAACACCTAATATTACTTTCTTCTAAGTATGCACTTCTGCCAAAGCCTCAGAGTCGAATGTAAATGGCAGGGACAAGTGAAAATGTGGGCATATTAATGCTTCAAGTTCTTGTCTTGGAACTGAGTTTTCTAGTGTAAATAATACCCTGTCCCCTCTTTCTCTTAGTTTACTTGAGGTGGATGGCTGCAACGGTACTTTGTCGCTTATCTTACACAAAGTAAACAGAACGATCTGGAGCTAATTTAAGTGCTTTACTATATCAGGATACAGCTGGGAAAGATTTTAAGAAAAAAGGCTGGACGTGAACAATAGGGCTGTGAAGCTGAATAGCAGAGAGCACAGGAAGGCTGTGCAGACAGCCTGGCAGACAGCTGTCAGCCATTCCAATAACAATTCCCGCAGCCAATGAAAACTGGCCAGCTTCTAAGCTCTCAAGCTAGCCCAGGAACACCAACAATAAAAACAAGGGATTAAAAAGTTCAGCATTAATGACAGGAGCGTCATAGTCATAACTCAGCGTCAGGAATATTTTAGCTGCTCTTTGCTCCTACCAGGATACACAAGGAGGAGCTGCAGTGCATACGGTATTACCATTTCTCCAGCACATGGACCAGAAACCATGTTTTAAAATGTGTAGACACACATATCTTGGCTTTGCATATTGCGACCTATGACTCGATTCGGGCAATTGACAGGTTTTACATCTGTTTTTCCCATTGCTTCTCTTTCTGCTTTGAGCGGTTAATTTTTAACCATTTTGAGCATTGGCTACACCCAGAATTTCCTGGCATGAATTTCACATCTGTTTGGTCAACAGGAGTTAAAATAAAACATCATTCATTATTTAGCATCCAGCACACCGACCAGATCAAAGTACTGGAAACAACCAGCTTAAAAACAGGTCAATGGGGTTCCGGCCTACTCTCAAACAAACTGGCTAGTGCCCAGGCTTGACAAGTGAGTGTGGGCAATAAGATAAAATTATACCAGGTTCCTATCATCAGAGAAGGCCCCTCAAAACTACAAGAATAATTGCCAGTAACATATGTGTAAATGAAGTACCAGGATGGTTTAAAGAAATTGATTTCAAAACTTATTATGGGGGAATGGGTGGTGGGAGGTCCCCAGCTGGTAGAATAGATTAGGCCTACTAATTCCTCTCAACAGGCTTTCTAGGACCCCTACAATAGTCAATCAAATGGTAATACTCTAGAAATATGAAAACAGAAGAATTATCTTTTTGTCCTCCAATATTCAATCCCTCATCCTCATGTATAACAGCTTTCTTGTGTTTCACTTAAAATTGGGTGTTCAATTTGTTGTTGTAACATTTGTTGTCTATATTAATGCTTTATGTAAGTCCTGTAAATTAAAATTAAAAACCTGAGAAAACTTGAATTAAAAACTTTTACACAAACAGGTACTGGGAATAGAAGCGATCAGCTTCTTGTGCTATGTATGGCCACATACTGCCAAACACTCTTCACAGTAATTAAGCCTTAAATCACTTGTACTCCTGAACTGATCACACATCGGGAACTCTAATTTAGGAGTAGGAACAGAAGTGCGCACACTTGAAAAATGAGTGCATACTCCCCTTTGCATTTTACTTCAAAGTAATTGTAGTGCAAACACTTTACACCAGAGTAAAACAAGTAGGATAATATTGTTCGTCATGATCATTAGGAAGAGACTGCAAACTAACTACTTCTGTTTGCAGCTGCATGGTGAATCGTACCACAGTAGAGTAGCTACTTTGATTTAATTAAATGAAAGTGGTTGCTTCTGTTTCTCACTATTTGTCAGAATGTGGCCTGATATGAGATCTGAGTCTTTCCAAACGCTGTTAATGTTTTCATGGTAGAGACATCGGATGTTTAAAAAACAAAAAATGAAAGACAAATTGTGATACATGAAATTAAAAGCAGCACATCTTAATGTCTTAATTAATCCTAATGTCTCACCACTTGGGACATTAAGATTAAGCCCTAACACTACCTATCGTAGCATAATAAGGAAATCATGGACTAGATCTGCCTTTTCAGATTCCCAAATGGATTGCATGAGGATAGTGTCAAGTGGTTCTGGAGTTGCTTATTAAAGAAGTGTTTATTAAGTTGACAAAAAACACAGGTAAAGAAAATCTTGAGACAAAATAGAAGTGGATGAAAACTGTTTTAGTTTCCCTTTTCTTCAGTGGCATCAGTTGTATTTTTAGTTCACTGTCAGTAGATCTTGATGAGTCAGTCAACAATGTATATATGATCAAAGATGGCATTGTGTATTTATTTACTGTTACAAAAAGGCAGGCACATGCTGGCCGCGNCTCATGTATAACAGCTTTCTTGTGTTTCACTTAAAATTGGGTGTTCAATTTGTTGTTGTAACATTTGTTGTCTATATTAATGCTTTATGTAAGTCCTGTAAATTAAAATTAAAAACCTGAGAAAACTTGAATTAAAAACTTTTACACAAACAGGTACTGGGAATAGAAGCGATCAGCTTCTTGTGCTATGTATGGCCACATACTGCCAAACACTCTTCACAGTAATTAAGCCTTAAATCACTTGTACTCCTGAACTGATCACACATCGGGAACTCTAATTTAGGAGTAGGAACAGAAGTGCGCACACTTGAAAAATGAGTGCATACTCCCCTTTGCATTTTACTTCAAAGTAATTGTAGTGCAAACACTTTACACCAGAGTAAAACAAGTAGGATAATATTGTTCGTCATGATCATTAGGAAGAGACTGCAAACTAACTACTTCTGTTTGCAGCTGCATGGTGAATCGTACCACAGTAGAGTAGCTACTTTGATTTAATTAAATGAAAGTGGTTGCTTCTGTTTCTCACTATTTGTCAGAATGTGGCCTGATATGAGATCTGAGTCTTTCCAAACGCTGTTAATGTTTTCATGGTAGAGACATCGGATGTTTAAAAAACAAAAAATGAAAGACAAATTGTGATACATGAAATTAAAAGCAGCACATCTTAATGTCTTAATTAATCCTAATGTCTCACCACTTGGGACATTAAGATTAAGCCCTAACACTACCTATCGTAGCATAATAAGGAAATCATGGACTAGATCTGCCTTTTCAGATTCCCAAATGGATTGCATGAGGATAGTGTCAAGTGGTTCTGGAGTTGCTTATTAAAGAAGTGTTTATTAAGTTGACAAAAAACACAGGTAAAGAAAATCTTGAGACAAAATAGAAGTGGATGAAAACTGTTTTAGTTTCCCTTTTCTTCAGTGGCATCAGTTGTATTTTTAGTTCACTGTCAGTAGATCTTGATGAGTCAGTCAACAATGTATATATGATCAAAGATGGCATTGTGTATTTATTTACTGTTACAAAAAGGCAGGCACATGCTGGCCGCGCATTACATATCAATCATTTTAAAGATAAATATTTCCAAATGCCTCATTTTCTTCCAAGTCTCTTTTTTTAAATTAAAGCCTACAAAAAAGCTTAAATTAATATTTTCGAGTATGTCTAGCACAAATACCAATACTGAGTTAATTCTTTCCATCCATCTACTCACACTAAAGAAGACTTCTAAAACTTATTGCTTTAGGTGAAAAAAAATGTTAGGCAAGCCATTTTCAAATAAAGATAAATTTATAATATACTGCTTACAGAAATAGCATTTGGTGAACAGACCATAGGGGACAGCAAGGAGTATGGACCAATATTATCTGCTTAGTTTTTGTTTTGAAGAATTCTTAGTGCTCTCTCTGTCAAGTGACCTCTCCTTTCATACCTGAAAAGTTCATATGGCCATTCTTACAGCACTCTCAGGCATGCACCCATCACTCTGCTTGTGTCTGTCCCCAGTTCTTTTTTGATAGGGCTAGTTTGGGCAGAATGCTCCTGATTGTCCGGCAACAGCCCCATGGAGGGAAAGAGCTAGAATGTTGCTAGCAGACTGGGAGGGAACCGCTCTTCTGCTGCCAGCTGTAGAAGTCTCTTCAAGGCCAGTGCTATTGCCGGTGCAATGGAGAAGCAGACAATCTCTCTGCAGCAGCCCTAGTGTGGGAATTACCAGCACTGCTGAAAACAGATCAAGAGGGGGCCACTGCTTGCTGAGGACTGTGATGGATCCCAGGTAGGAAGTGGCACCTTGCCAGTGGCAGCCCCAACCAAACAAGGTTACTGTGGGGGGCAGACTAGAGAAAGGGTGTTAACAAACAAGACAATAACCCACACCAGGTGGGTGTCCACCTGACCATTTATTATGCATTTGCCCCCACTAGCCACATGGCCACCACTCACCAGCCATGCACCGCCCACTCATGATGAGGTCTCATAGAATGCAGGCTAACGTGTGCCCACGTGTCTGCATCCCATCAATTAAGGTTGCGTGCAGCCTCGTGTGCATACAAGTCCTCCAGCACCATAGAGTTGTGGGCAAAAAGCCTAGTGTACCGAGTAACAAACACTTTCTGCCCCGCTCTCGCTATACATCCGCCTTAAAAGGCCAATGTGCACCAAATTCAAACCCGCATTGTTACAGCTCGTCCTGGGTTTTTAAAATGTATTTATTTATTCAAAACTTATATCCCGCCCCTCCTGCCCAAAGGTAGCTCGGGGCGGTGAACAACATGCACAAAAATAATAATAATTCAACAACATTTTAAAATAAATCTACAAATTTTAAAACAAGTAATAAAAACACACCCTCCCTCCCAAGCCCCACCTCCCCCACCCTACCCTGCCCCCTCGCAGCACATGCCCCAATGCTCTCTCTTTCAAAGACATTGCCTTCTTCTGAGCAACTTTCACAGCCTTTACATCACCGTACCCTTGGATCAGAATGACAGCCAGGCAACTATGGTAAATTAATGCACGGGGGGAGGTCGGGGGCTGCGTTTACACAGCTTTATGACAACATATTATGCTTATTGATGTCTAATTATGCTTTTTTTTTTCTTTACTGTGTTGATAGGTGGCTAGGGAAGCACTGGGGAGCAGCAGGATACTCCCTGGGACACAGCAGCACTAGGGGCTAAAGCCACTTTTAAACGAGGCGCCTAGAAGTGCCTCCTTAGCCCCATGTTCAAGAAGAAAGCTGCACAGGAAGCGTTTACACGCTCCCCGCACTACTGGAAGCGACGTGCCGCCTGTTCTCGGCAGCGGCTGGAGATGCAGGGCTTTGAAGAGGAGCATTCTGAAAACCTGCAAAGTGAAGCTTTCAGAACACACCTCTTCAAAGCTTCTCGTCTCCACCCACTGCTGCCGAGAATGGGGGGCACATCACTTCTGGTAGCACAGGGAGCATGTAAGCACTCCCCGCGCAGCTTTCTTCTTGAATGCAGGGCTCAGGAGACGCTTCTAAGCACCTTGTTTAAAAGTGGCCTAACAGTTTGAGCAGTAAGTGGGTGGGAAGACACCATGGCATGCCTGTGAGCTGGGGAAAGGCACCTTGGAGAGACAACAGGATGGGAGATGTGGAGACACCATGTGAACCTGCAGGCTGGTGTGGAAGGAAGAGGCACCGTAGTGGGACAGTGGGCTTGTGTGGGGGAGCCAAAAGGGCAGGCATGGAGGGAAGGGGCAAGGCAGTAATGGTGGTACTTGATTTCTATATGTTCTTCTCTCCTCTAGTGATCGCAGTAGAAGAACTGCATGCCATTCTGATCCTGCTGTAGCAACCTAATCCCAGGTAGTCATACCTGCTTCCCTTAGTGCGGGTGGAGGGCCATTACATTGGGCGGGAAGGGTGGCTGATGGCTGCAACACTGGGGCGGTCTGAACTAATGGCTTTCCTTGTTGCCTTGCTACAGGTCTACCACCACAATGGATGTGGAACGAACTGCCACCAAATGCCCAGAAGAACCAGAAACTGCAGGTTTCACAACTGGTGGCAGATGGGAGGATTTTGCAAGGGAGCTGCTCAGGGAGACCACACAGTGGGTGAACAAGATCTGGGACACACCATTAATGGCATGGCCCAGAAGCATGGCAGCTTCTGCAGCAAAACTACTACTACTATTATTTAGCATTTCTATAGCTCTACTAGTTGTACACAGTGCTGTACAGATACACATAACATAAAGACAGTCCCTGCTACATGGAGCTTTACAATCTAATAAAGACACAAAGACATAGACAACTACAAATGAGTCTTCCTATGAATAATGAACTAAAGGATGCAGGTATTCGGTAAGTTTATTTATTCAACATAAAATGGTTGAAATCCATACGGCTATAATAAGGATAGGGCCTGGGTTCATGATTTTAAAGTGATCTCAAAGAAGTGGGCCTTTAGGCAGGACTTGAATATGGACAGAGAGGCAGCCTGACGACCACCTCAAGAAATTTGTTTCAAGCATACAGTGCAGCAAGGTGGAAAGTGCCAAGTCGGGAGTTGGCGGTGGAGGAGATGGGCACAGATATGAGCATCTTGCCCGATGAATGGAGGTTACGAGTAGGGGTGTAGGGTGAGATAAGAGGGGGAGGTGCTGAGGAGCTGCAGAGTAAAGACACTTGTAGGTGAGTAGGAGAAGTCTGAACTGTATGCGGAAGCGGATGAGAAGCCAGTGTAGTAACTTGAGGAGAGGGGTTACATGGTTGTAATGGTATGCAAGGAAGGTGAGTCTTGCAGCTGAATTTTGAATAGACTAGAGTGGATATAAGTGGCTCAGTGGGAGACCTGTGAGAAGCAGGTTTATTTATTCGAGTTTCTTCTATCCCGCTCCCTCCTGCTCACAGAGCAGCTCAGGGTGGCTTACACAGAAGTACTCCCTATATAATCACAATTAAAATATACAATTTACAGTTTAAAATTCAATTAAAATATACTAAACTAAAAGGGCAAAATCAATACCCCCCTCCCCTAATCCACCCCACCCTACCCATCTCCCTCTCCAAAGGCCTGGCAGAACAGCCAGGTCTTACACAGTCTTTGGAAAGAGGGGAGGTCTGGGGCCAGGTGGGCCTCCATTGGGAGGGAATTTCACAGCCTAGGAGCGGCCACCAAGAATGCCCTCCTCATCGTCGTCATTCGGGGGACTTCGAGTCAGGCATCCCCGGCAGACCACAGGGGTCACGATACGACCCGGGGCCTGAGGCAGTTGCACAGGTATGCGGGGCCCAGGCTATTTAGAACTTTATCATTATCAACACCTTGAATTGGCCCCAGAAGACAATAGGCAGCCAGTGCAGACAGCAACCAGTGCAGTGCACTGGTGTAATGTGCTCGCGACAACCCGTTCTCATTAGAAGGGCTGCCGCATTCTACACCAGCTGCAGCTTCCGGGCCATCCCCAAGGGTAGAGCCATCCCCCCACGTAGAGTGTGTTACAATAGTCTAGTCTACAGGTTATAAAGGCATGGATGATCGTGGCCAGGTCCGAGTCAGAGACATACGGCCGGGGCCGTCGCACCAGATGTAACTGACGAAATGCTCCTCTTGCCACAGCCTCCACCTGGAATCCAGGCGGAGCTGTGAGTCAAGAAGCACCCCCAGACTATGGACCTGAGTGGCCAAAGGAGGGCAGACCCCATCAATGACAGGAGCCACCCACCCCCCCCGTCTTGTCAGGATTCAACCTCAGACAGCTCGCCCTCATCCAATCCCCCACAGCTGCCAAGCACTGGGTAAGCACCAAGACTGCCGGGTCTGAGTCTGTAAAAAATGAGAGATAAAGTTGTGTATCATCGGCATACTGATGACAATGCACGCCGAACCCTCGCCCCAAGGCTGCATATACACGTTGAACAGGAGAGGAGACAGAATGGAACCCTGCGGGACTCCACATGTGAAGTCCCAGGGGGATGAAGTACATTCCCCAAGAACCACCCTGTTAGCTCCCGCCCTCACCGACACTGTTACCCCGGAAGATCCCGGGGCCCCCAACCGCGCCAGCCTGCCTTGCCTTCTGCTCCGAGACCAGGAGCATCGCTGCCAGTCTCGGAGGCAGCCGTGGCCACGCCCCCTGCATCCCCGTGGCAGCAGGTTGCCGAGACAACCCAGCCGCCCAACAGACTTTCGTCCATGCAATCCCCGACCCCATGCAACGTGGGGTCAAGGCTTCAGCCAGTCCGCCGTTCAGCGCGTCTGCAGGCGCAGCTGGGAGCGGAGCCAGAGACATAAAAAAACAGTGCTGGGGAGTCCCCAGTGCTGTTAATTGGAGTGTGAAGCCGGCCCCCTTGCAAGCTAAGTATATTGTAATTTCTGGTGACTTATTGCCCTGTGTACTAGCATTGTGTGTTCCCTTCCCCACTGCCTCTCTACGAGTGAGCGTGCATGGCCAGGTGAGTGACAGGCAAGTACCCTCTCCTCCCCCAGTCCCGGGCCTTCCTTTCCCATCCCCACGGAGTGTTGATGCGCGCATCCCTGGCTCCTTCACCCTCTCCCTTGGATCCCCTCCTTGGCACCCCGCACCATCCCCACTATCATTATCCGACCTGTGCCCCCTCCCCGGTGTGCGTGCTTGTGCAGACTAAGTGTGACGGGAGGTTTGGAAGCTCACTATAGCTCTGCGCCCTGATGATGATAGGGGAGCCGGTCTCTGTGAGATCATAGGGCCGCATACTATCCTGATGGGCTTCTTTACCTTGGTGTCCACCGGCAGAGCGTGAGCAGGGGTTGTGAGAGGGATGAGTGGGGCCCAAAGGAGATTTCCTCCCCTTCCCCCACTGACATACCAGCTGAGTTCTCTTGGCCAGGAATGAACAGAACCATTCAAGAACAATTCCACACACTCCGGCCCGGTCCCGCAGCCAAACCATCAACATCTCGTGGTCAACGGTATCAAAAGCTGCCGACAAGTCTTATAAAATTAAAAGACGATCTGCCCTGATTCACGGCGCAGGTTGTCAACCAAAGTCACAAGCACAGTCTCTGTACCAAACCCAGAATGAAAGCTGGAATCTGAAGGATCAAGAAAACTGACCCGGTCCAGATGCCCCTGAAGCTACTGACCCACCACCCGTTCAATAACCCTCCCTAAAAAGGGAAGGTTAGAGACTGTCCGGTAGCTGGCAGGGGAGTCAATGTCAAGAGATGGTTTCTTGAGCAGAGGCCATACCACCGCCTCTTTAATGTGGCTTGGCACTCTGTCCTCCTTAAAGAAGTCACTGACAACCCCTGCCACCAATGGCCCTAATATCTCCCGGCAGGCCTTGACCAGCCAGGATGGGCATGGGTCTAGTTCACAACAGGTGGCTCTAACCGCCCCCAGGACACCTGCCGCATCAGCAGGCGACACCCACTGAAATTGATCCCATGAAATTAGACAGGGTGGGGCCTCTACTACCTTAGGTGAATCTAGGCAATTTTATCCATGAAAAGGTCAACAAACATGTTGCAGTGAGCACTGGAAGATTCCAGTTCCATGCGGAGGGAGTCCAAACTGATCAGCCTCTGTACCACCCGGAAAAGCTCAGCTGGACGTGACTTTGCGGATGCTATGAGGGTAGCAAAGAACTCTTTCTTTGCTGCCCGCACAGCTACAACATAGGTTTTTAAACTAGCTCTATGCAGCAATCTGTCAGTTTCAGCACGAGTGCAGCACCTCCATCGCTCCAACCGCCATCCTTCCTGCTTCATCCAGCACAGATCCTCTGTAAACCAAGAGGACCTGCGTCATCGACATTCCGGAAGCGGATGCCTGGGAGCCATTCAAGTCAATGGCCTCAGTCAGCAAAAGGCAGCAAGGTCATTAAGCCAATGGTCATCGAGATTAGGAAGTAATTGCCCTAGAACATTCCAGAACCTCTCTGGTTCCATAAGTCTCCAGGGGTGAACCAACCAAACTGATCCTGCACCTCGCCAGGGGCTGACATGTGCCAGGAGACCGGCCTAGAGGAGATAATGATCCGTCCATGACAAGGACATTGTTAACACATCCCCACCACCAGAACCTCTGCCTCAAGGCCAGAATATGAGGTCAAGGGTATGTCCTCCATTGTGTGTCGAGCCCATAACCCTCTGAGACAGTCCCACAGTAGACATGACGGTCATGAACTCACGTTCTGCTCCCCCAAGATCAGCGTCAGCGTGAATGTTGAAATCCCCCAGGACTAAAGCCCCCTGAGACCACAAGACCACCTCCAATACCAATTTCACTGGAGCGTGTAGGGATGCTGCCGCACACGTAGGTGCGCAGTATATCAGCAACAGCCGCAATCTGTCTCCAGCCAAATCCATCACCAGATGGATGCCCTCCATGCCCAATATAGTCTGCACTGGATACCTCCTTACAGACCAGGTATCTTTAAAAATAACGGCTACACTGCCTCCCAGTCCCTCAGGCCTAGGCTGATGCTGTACAGTGTACCCGACTAGAACAAGGTCAGCCAAAATTGGCCCCAACTCAGTGTCCAGCCAGGTCTCTGTAATACACACGAGGTGGGTGAATTGATCCAGGATCAATTCCTGGATTGTTGTAGATTTGTTAACAACCAACCTCGCGTTAAGCAACAGCAGTCTCAGACCTGGGGCCCTCCCACTCTCAATCACTGCATTACCTGCCTTGTGAGAGGGTTGCAGTAGTCTCAGTGGGATGTCATGAGAGAAGGGATTAGGGATTTAGCAGTGTGTTCAGACAGGAAGGGATGGACTTTGGAAATATTATAGAGACAAACAAGTTTTGGCAGTGTTCTGGATGTGAACAGAGGAGAGAGAGGAGTCAAAGACGTTGCGAGCTGAGGGAACTGGGAGGATGACAGGCAAAACGCTGCAGAACAAAAGGCCTTTGCCAAGTCCTGTCTGGACTGTCAATGGGAGGACAGGCCCTGAGCCCACCTCTGACAGCCGATGGAGCACTTGGACAGCATGCTGGAGAAGGCGAGCAGGGAGATGGGAGATTTGTTGTCCCAGTCTCTCCTGATTCAGACCTTCTTTCTTCAAAAAGTAGCTGCTGTGAGCGCAACAATTGTTGTTCAGGGGCAGGCACCGTTCACCAACCCCCTTCACCAGTTCACACTGCTCCACCAGGATCTCACTCACCCTGGTTTCCCAAGCATTCATAGTTTGCAAAGGCAAAACCTCCTATAAAAACAAATTGAAACTAACATGCAACATACTTTTTTTAAAAAAAGCATGTTGCACATTAGTTTCTATAAGAGATTTTATTTCTCGGTTTATTGGTATTGTATTGCATTCTGTCTAGCCTTATATCCTCCTGAAGCTGCTGCTTTCAGCAGAACGCGGAGAGGACTGAGAGAACAGAAGTTTTTCAGAAGACTTTTCTGAGGACTTTTTCTTATACATTAAAAGAATTATCTATACGTGGTGCCTTTTTAGTCGCTGCTGATACACTTTTCTGTTGATAAACCTGTGGAACTTTTTGGTGCATTCTTTATGCAGTTCAAATAAATTTGTTCTATTTGTTTTTATAGCAGGTTTTGCCTTTGCAGGCTTTGTTTGTTATTATATTATTACCCCCATGACCTTTATCTGTCAGTTTCTTCCCAAGCATTCCACCATGAAGGGAAACCACCCAAGCCCATTCTGCTCTGCGCTTGTGCAGGCCAACCTGCCCTGGTCCAGGCATGGCTCCCACTTCAGCAGCCATTCCAACATGCCGCCTCCACCCAGTCCTTCTCAACCTCCACAAGTCGACCCACAACAGGATGAGAGGTGGTTCAGAACTAGGAAAAGGGTACTTAGAAGGGAAGGAGAAGGAAACCAGACAGAGAGGAGGGAGCAGAATAGATAGTGTGTGGAGAATAGATTACTCTGGGGAGTGTGCAGTACACATCCTGGCTTGACTCAAGACAACTGGTGGCAGAGATTCAACCTGGGAACCGTACCACCCAACCTGTGGGACACTATTGTGAGTGGAAAACAGAGGGAACAGGGAGAGGAATCTCAAAAGCTTGAGAAGGATTTGGCAGAGGAAATGAGCCTGAGACTGCTGTGGTAAAAGCCATGAACTGAAAAACCAACAGGTAAACTGTAAGCACCCAGAAGATACTAATAGTCTTTGTTACTAAGCCAGAAAGACACAAGTTCAGATTGAAACTCAATTCTAGGTTTGTAAAGAAACAGCCAGGCATGGGGATCTGCAAGGCAGTTCAGGTCAGCGTGCAGGGATTGTACATGAGCTGCCCATTGGTTGAAAGTAACTCAAATAGGTTATCTTTTGAAAGTAACAATTTTTGCCTGTAATGAGCATGAGGGGTTATAGAAAGCTATTGCTGCGATTTCTTTTCTCAGAGAAATCCCAATGGCTTTTGCTTTTGTCTGTTGGTGCTGTGGCTGCCCGGGGGATGGTGCCCAGAGAAGTTGTGGGGGACGCGAATGATACTCTGGCCTTTGCGACATTTGGGTCTGGCCTTATGTACAGAGAAAGCTGTCAAACCCATGCTGTGAGGCTGGCTATGTACTCATAGGTTGGCACATGCACATAATGGGGATCCTTGTATGCACTACGGAGTGCAGACATGCGCAACCCTGCTGCAGTTCAAAGTTCAGCAGCACGAAAGACTGGGAGCCTCAGACAAGTTGAGAGAGTGGGATGAGATAGAGACTGTGGCTTTTCTGGACGTTTGTGCACTGCCAGAAGAAAGAGAGTCACTGATGGAGGATGGACTTTCCCTGCTGCTTTTCCTAATCACTGCCCTGATGATAAGAAGAGGATGCTTGTGGGGCCACCAGAGTGCCTCAATAGGATGGTGGGGTACAATCTCCTGGGGGAAACAAGTGGCTCAAGGTACAGGGAAAGTGACCCCACTGGCATAGAGCTTCTGCCCCATATGAGATTTGGAGAAGTATGGAGCACCCTGGTGAGTGGGTCTGTTTTCCGCCCCCACTGTATGGTAATGCAGGAGATGCTGGAGCAGGAGTACAAGAGGCATATGTTTGACTATGGGATTTTTGTGATCCAAGAGGGATTTCAAACCCCAGGGTGGTCAAGACCCAATAAAACTGTGTGCTGCTACTTACCAATGAGCCGTGAACTGTGGTGAGAGCCATGAATGGGAGAAACTGGACTGAACATTAGCTTTTAATTTTTAGTTTCACTTTCAATGTTCACTATAGGCGCTCAACAGAGTGTGTGATTTGCTCAATAATCTCAGCATTACATGCACAGGAAAAGGTTACTTCCAGCTGCCAGGTGCTGGCAGGTGTAAAGCCAGTTAAGCACTTCCGTGGGTGGGTGGGGACAGCAGGGACTGGAATGCCTCCCAGAGCTATATCCCCAAAGAAAAAAACTGCTGGGGCAGCTTCTGCTTTCCATGGTTCACCACGGCTGAGAGTCACGACAGGAGGTGGGATATTAGGAAAGGGTGGGGGTGGGGTGCGTTGATGGACGGAGTGCAGTAGAGAACGTCTGCTTGTGTATTAGGTTTGTTGGACTCAACATGTGATTGGGGGCATTGAGTGGGGCCTACGCAGACCAAACAGAGACTGCAGCGGGCTATCATCTCGCTTGAAAATATCAAAAGTTGCTACCTGCCAGGGATCAGAGTAGCCAATCCGTAGCAGGCAGCAGTCTCCTTTCAATTGTTACATTTGTGGATAAAATTGCTCAAATCCACCACAGTTTTGACACAACATTTTTAGCTGTAGGTGAGCCAGAGGCAGTAGAAGCCCTGTTTTGTCCTGTTTTGTGGGATGAATTTCGGGATGTGTCACCCTCAGATGCAGGGGATGCTCTTGGGACCGTTTGAGCCACTTATTGTAAACTAGATCCATGCCTGTCCTGGCTGGTCGAGGCCAGCTGGAAGACATTAGGGCCGTTGCTGGCGGGGATTGTCAACGCCTCCCTTGGGGAGGGCAGGGTGTTGGACTGTCTCAAGGAGGCTGTGGTGCAGCCTCTGCTCAAGAAGCCATCACTGAACATTGCTATCGTGGACATTGCCTGGTTAGCTATCGGCCAGTCTCTAACCTTCCCTTTTTATTGAACGAGTGGTGGTCTGGCAGCTGCAGGAGCATATGGACCAGATTAATTTTCTCGACTCCCCGTAGTCTGGCTTTCATCTGGGATATGGCACAGAGACTGCACATGTGGCCTTGGTCGATGACCTCTCCCACGAGTTAGACTGGGGTCATTCGACCCTGTTGATCCTGTTAGATCTCTCAGTTGCATTTGATACCGTTGATCATGAGTTGTTGGTGACTAAGCTACGGGACCAGGCAGGGATTGGCGGGGTCCTTCTTGAATGTTTCCGCTCTTTCCTGGCTGGGAGAACCCAACGTATGGTCCTGGGTGATTTTTCATCTTCTCCCCGGGGCCTCTTAGGGAGTTTGGTGTACGGTGTCATCAATATGCTGATGACACCCAGCTATCTCTCTCTTTTTCATCCAACTCAGGCCCGGCAGTCTCAGTGCTTACCCAGTGTTTGTCAGCTGTGGGGGATTGAATGGGGGCGAGCTGCCTGAAGTTAAATCCTGACAAGATGGATGTGATGGTTGTGGGGAAGGCCAGGGGAGTGGTGGCCCCCATCATTGATGGGGTCCGTCCTGCCCTGGTATCTCAGGTTCTGAGTCTGGGGGTGCTCCTGGACCCGCAGCTCCGCCTAGATGGCCAGATGGTGGATGTGGCGAAAGGGGCATTTCGCCAATTACATCTGGTGCATCGGCTTCAGCCGTATGTCTCAGACTCGGATCTGGCCA